>KV748720.1:1801-56354 GCA_001692915.1 Glonium stellatum | reverse complement strand
ATATTATCACCGCTTGTGCTCGTTCCGTGACAGTTCCGGAGTCGCCATGCTTCTGCACATGGCCATGACACGAGATTGTGCTAATATACCATGGCCCACTCCGTCAATACACCACTGTGAAAAAATAAAACAAAATTGTCACTTAATGCCAACGCTGGAAGTAAGGTGACAGTTTTAACCGTGAAGTCATGTTCCCCCTGATTATACAATTCAGCCTAACGCACTTAAGCAGGTAACTCGATGGAGAGGCAGCCTTCGGCAGACATAATCTCATGCAGGTGTTGTATTGTGAAGGGCTCTCCTTCCTCTTCAGGAAGACCACCGGACAGCGGCCTCCTAGAGAAGAGGTTGAACTTTGTCGAAGATAGGTAGGATGTATAATTAACCCAGTCACCAAAAGCCTCGAAACCTAAGCCATTAGTGCCACTGTAGGGCTGGTTTAACATGCCACTTTTAAACCTTGTCAGGATAGAGGAGGGGGTGGTTATAAAAAACGCGGACTTAACTCATCCAGCCGGTGTTCACATCTACTTGGTCGACGTGATTGGGCCTTTAAGTGAAGCCAACGAATCGGCATGCTCAAAGGAGGGCTAATTTTCTTGTTCTTTAGGCGGTGAATAGGGCAATGTGGCTTGATTTCAAATTTATTATATGTAGCGTAGGGATAGTTTATGGGCAATCAGTCAGCGCGTGGGTCATTATAATCTGAAAACAATATGGGCGTTTTCATCTTACCCAGTCTTGATATTCTTAAAAATACCAAATCGAATAGGTGTCTAGGTTAAGACGAATAGCATTGTGGATTTACTAGATTGGTAGTTGAATATAGGGTGATCAATCGGCTATTTGTCTGCGAGTTACCACTCGGGCACCCACGCTGGTGGCGGTGGCGCGTTCAGATACTTTCTTAGACATACTCATAATCTTTAACTCATCTATTTCCGGAAGGAGAAGGATGCTCTAGATAGCTAATGCTACTGCCAGATATCAACCGTCGTTATTATTAATTTCCCTCTCCGTTCCTCATTACTTTACTTTAACATTTTTAAATCGCATACAATGTTTTACACTTCCATCGACACTATCTTACAGTCGGAAAGCTCTTTCTAAAACCGTATGTACCTTGCTACTCTTTTCGTCGGATCGTTACATGTATTTCACAGCTTTTTGAGACCCTAAATACTTCCTAGCATGAACCAATGTTTGTTGCTGCGCTTAGCTCCGCTTTACACGTATCTGCATATGATTCTTTCCCTTCACAACACCCTTGCGTTGTTTACATGCTCCACACAATGATTGTGTAGTTTCCGCCTTGGCCACAAAAAGCTGCCATGTGTTGAAAAGAGGCAGGTCCTAATCTGTCTTTGAAAAAAAGGTTGAGCTTCTCTGGCAAAATATAAAGGGCTCTAAGGGTATCGGAAGAGAAGCAATGAGCAATGCGGCTCGCAAGGAAGCCGCCAGATTAAGAATAATTGACCGCACCCGGATGGGGGAATATCTTCTGCCCGATATCTGATATCGGGCTGCCTGTGAGGTATCTCCTCTCTGGTCTATCTAGAGTTTGCTTGCCATTTTTGCAAATTGCGAGACATTAAATCCGATTATACCCCGTAGCATCCGGCCTCTTCACTGGTGAAGTGTTTCCTTGGAGTTCGGCTAGTGGTCCTTGCAGTTCAGCTGGTGGTACTTGCATCTCGTATTTGGTTACCTCCGAAGTTTGGAGTTCTTGAGGAAAATTCGGCGGGAGGTATTGCGGATCAGCAAGGCTCACCGGCCTTTTCCGACGTCGATGGAGAACCCAAGCAACGATAATCAGAGCTATGAGCGCGACCGCTCCGATGGAGGCACCGATTGCAGCGGACGCGCCGCTCGATAAGCCTTTCGAACTCGAGGATGAAGAGGTGTTGGTTGCAGAAGCACTGGTCGCCGAGGCTGGGGCAGTTCCCGTAGGTGAGCCGGAAGTTGTGCTTGAGGTAGGTATACTTGTAGCCAGAGGAGTCTTTGCGGACACGTGTTAGTGGACTATACGAGATGATGTCATTGTTAAGGAGGTTGCTCACGTTTATTGTTGAGAATGCCTTATCATTGATCGCTCCCAGCTGTGTGAAAGAATATCTCTGGCCATCCTGAGGCGCTGTAATATTCGAACTCATAGACATGAGTGTGTTTGACAAGACATCCAAATGCCAGGCAGTTCCATTCGCGGCGTTTGTAAAGTAAAATGTGCCGTCTCCCCACGGAGTTATCTGCCAAAACATCGAATCATCCGTCAATGTGTAGTTACGCACTTGCGGTACCGTGTAGCCTGGCGTCGTTCCGTTATAGTAAACAGCAACGCATAGATACCCGTCATGGCCAGATTCCTTCGTCCGCAGAATGTATGTAGAAGAGTTGAAGGGATAGATTTGCCATTGCTGAGCCGGGTGAGTCGTATTTGTAACCTGAAAGAAGACGGCGCCTTGGCCATGGTCGTATAGAATGGTGCCGGCCATGGACAGGTCGGTTGATTCAGATACTGCTGTTAACTGGTACCACTGGTTCGAGTTGAAGTTTGCCATGGTGAGAGAGTTCTGGAGATCGCGGTGCGACAGCGAGGAGGCTAAAGGTGAGGAAGCTGCTGGAGCAACTGGAGTTTAAGAGTGGTTGAAGGATCAGAAGCAGAAGACATGATTGGGTATGTTCGCATTAGGCGCCCAATGCTAATTTATGCATAGTAATATTCCAAGCCATTAACGGAATGGCTGTGCACCGCGCGCCAAACCAAACTTTTGATGCTCCTGTGGCTAATTCAAAGATTATCAAGAGAAGCGTGTGGTGGTGCAGAGATCTTTAAACTCCTGTGCTACTACAGCACCTTAGCGCATCTAGTTGAAAGCGTATGTTGTCAAACGGCAGAATTCATACCCTTGGAAGCAGTAAGCACAGCCATTTCAATGCATTTTTGCCTACTTTAGGTTCAAGTCCACATACTATGACCAGCGCGATCAACGCGCGCTTTCAACCGGATGCGCCAAGGCGGTGTCTATGCTATGGTGAGACCTAATATGTGGCAAGTTGAGATGTAAGTACCTAGGCGTGCTGGTAGCGCGTCAAGATCTGCCTTGGCAGCTTGGTACCAACGTTGTTCCGAGGCTGAAGTGACGGTTTGGAACAGAAGCCGCCTAACCGTCCTTTTCGGCCCCCACAAGAACATTGAGGCAGGAATCCACGTGATATCAGATATGTGAAATTATTTCAATGCTGTCACAACTGCTGAATAACCATTTCGCCGCGGGTGCAGTTCAATTGGGCAACGGAAGCATATGCCGAACTTGAAGGCTTGCTAGAGGTCGCACTTGTCATTGGTATGGGTGGCAAAATGCATCTCATGGATTTTCCTCTCCATTTCTCTCCCCTCGTCTTTCTTGTTATTACCACAATGGTTCTCTTCTTAATTGGCTTCCATGCTTCGGAAGTGGAGCATCGCTCACTCAAGCTACAGCGGTGCAGGGGCATAGAGTATGACAAGATAATTGGCTACTTTGAACTAATGATTTCATGGCATGAAAACGTTACTACAAAACGATGAATGGATTTGCGGATTTCGTTTCGTCATAGTGTAAGCAAAGGTTGTCAAGAAACTGAGAGTTCAAAAACTGTTAATTATATAAAGTATCCAGATATTCCGGAGCCAGGTCGCGCCTATCTAGCTCCCATGACAATATCATTGAGACAGCTAATGACGCCGCTTGTCTTTAGATCTACTTGATTGGTTGGAATTTCCAGTTGAAGTGGTCGGCTGAGACTCCAGTGGTGGACGTATTCCCATTGCATGGCATGGTTTGGTCTCGTTAATGTCCTACGCATGCTTTCGCTCGCCATTGCTCACGCGAGGCGTTTTTGTGCTTTACTTTCAGGCTACTTCTTCCTCTTCTCAGGTTGTAAATAATGTGTCTTCCTCGCGTAAGTACTCCCCAATGTCTCCTTGCCTAAAAGTCGTAACGCCAGTCGGATCCAACCTCCTAGCTTCCGCCGTAGATCTTGCACTAACGCCAAAACCCTGACCCTTAGTTAGTCGATGCTTTTAAAACTAGGAAGTGCAGTTGTAATTGAGGGAAGTGTACCAAAGGTGTATCGTTCATACTCAGTACCACGACGCCTTGATGTTCCGGACAATCTTCACTCCATCTGCCCACATGTGCCTTAACCACATTTCCTCCATAGAGAAACGGCATTTCTCCATTGGGTTTAACCCAGACTTTGTACCTAGCATGAGGAGCAATAACATCCAGTGCCGTAATATGCATCCTAAACTTCCCCGTCTTCGTAAACTTTCCAAGACATGTGCCGAGAGATAGGAGGTTGTGTCGGGCAACCGACGTTGCGAGATTAGCTATTGATTCTCGCACATAGTATACACGGGAATTCTGCACGCGGAAAACATGTCGATCTGTGGATTTGGAGGAGGGGTCAGTGATGAGGTGGGTGAGTGAGCGGCCGGTATAATTCGCGAGCTTGGTAAAAAGGGTTTGCGTTTCCGTATCTGTAAGGGGTCGCATCTTGAGGTTTGAAATTCAAGGGTCCGTGATGAAATTGCGCGGTGAAAATATATACAGAACTCTCGGTGATGCTTCACCAAAATGTCCAAGAAAATTATTGGAGGCTTTCGGAGCGGGGTAATAATTTCCCATTACCGAAACATTTCGTCGAGATTTACAACTCGACGGAATTATTTTTGCATTCTTGTTTATAAGAAATGTCACGAATACCTGCTGCAAAAAGGAGACGATTGTCTCCTACTAATTCCGAAAATCTGGTTGACCGCTCTGTAAAGAGCCAAAAAACGAATGGGACCACAGAATCCGAGCTGTACGCCCACGCCGCAAAATGGGATCTCGAACAAGACTACGAACAACGCCCGCGCAAGATAAAGGCCAAGCAAAAGGAGGCTTCGAGACTTCCAATCAAAACATCAGAGGGGTGGGTAGAGCAGGAACCTGCTCTCGAACCTGAAGTAGAGGAGGAGGATGTGGACAGCCTTTTGGAGTCCGATGGAAGTGAAGAAAAGGATGAAGAGATGGTTAATGTTAAGGAAGAGAAACCAATAATATCTCAAAGACAGCAGATACTTGAGGCGAAGGAAGAGCTAGCGCGATTGGCAAGTCTGATTAACGAGGACCCAGAAGAACATATCGGGTCACTTCGGGCATTGGCTCAGATCGCTGTATCAGAGAACATCACAGTCAAGAAATTAGCATTGGCAACTCAGTTGGCTATCTATAAGGATATCATTCCGGGCTATCGAATACGGCCGTTATCAGATGAGGATATGAGGTCGAAATTATCTAAAGAAGTACGACGGCTTCGAAATTTTGAACAAGCTCTTGTTACTGGATATCAGGATTATATCCGTCATTTAGCCAAGCTGTCAAATGGAAATAAAACGAAATCATCACAAGAAGTCAGAGGCCTGACCACTGTTGCGATTAGTTGCGTATGCAATCTTATCCTCTCCGTACCACACTTCAACTTTCGAGGCGAGCTCTTAAAGATCCTTGTAGACAAATTAAGCGGGAAGGGGATAGATGCTGATTTTGTCAAATGCCGAGAAACCCTGGAAACCCTTTTTGAGAACGACGAAGACGGAAATGCTTCCCTTGATGCTGTCACTATGTTGACGAAAATGATTAAGGCGCGGAATTACAATGTGGATGAAAGTGTTTTAAACACCTTTCTTCATCTCAGGCTTCTGTCCGAGTTCTCACTGAAGGGTTCTCAGAACTCTGTCGATAAGCCTGCCGAGCAGCTTACGCCCGGAAAGAAGCCTAAAGAAAAGCGGGAATTCAGGACCAAAAAACAGAGAAAGCTGCTCAAAGAGCGCAAAGTGATTGCAAAAGAGATGAAAGATGCGGACGCGACAGTCAGCCACGAAGAACGTGACAGGATGCAGGCAGAAACTCTGAAAATGGTCTTCGTTACCTATTTCCGCATTCTCAAAGCGCGGTCGCCGAAGCTAATGGGTGCCGTATTGGAAGGACTGGCGAGATATGCACATCTCATCAACCAGGATTTCTTCGGAGACATTCTAGAAGCATTGAAGGATCTGATCGCTTACGCAGAGGCAGCAGAAGCTACCGGTCCTGATGAGGGGGACAATGATGTAGAAGAAGACGCTCCGCGAAATGCGACACGTGAATCTCTTCTCTGCGTAATCACCGCTTTCGCGCTTTTGCAGGGACAAGATGGGAGCACAGCCACAACCGTCCTAAATCTGGACTTGAACTTTTTTATCACGCATCTCTATCGCAATTTACACCCAGCCTCACTCAATCCCGATATCGAACTCAGCGCCAAATCGCTGCACCTCCCGGACCCACACGCTCCCGATTCATCCGCCAAACCAGCCACCACAAACAAAGTCAACGTCCAAACGACGACTGTTCTCCTCATCCGCTCCCTCTCTTCCGTCCTGCTTCCCCCAACCGCACTGCGCGCCGTCCCACCCATACGCCTAGCCGCATTCTGCAAGCAGCTCTTAACAGTGTCGCTACAACTGCCGGAGAAATCATGTCTAGCGATGCTCGGCCTCCTGAACAAAGTGACCAAGGTTCATGGGCGCAAGATTGGCGCACTGTGGAACTCGGAGGAGAGGAAGGGAGATGGCGTGTTTGATCCGCTGAGGGGAGAAGTGGAGGGAAGCAATCCATTCGCGAGCACAGTCTGGGAGGGTGAAATCCTGAGACAGCATTTTTGTCCTGCTGTAAGGGAGGCGGTTGGGAGCATTGAAAAGAATGTTTTGGACGCGAGGTAGGGCTTGCATGATTATGCTTGTCAATAGAGTTGTCCGCGCAGTCTTAGTAAAAGCGTTTATAGCAAGGATATCCAATTCTAAAGTGTTTCCTATTGTGTCAAACAGTCCACTATAAGCTCTGCTCCGATTAGTTACCCAAGAGATTCGTTTTCAAAATTACTTAATAGAAGGGTTATGGAGAGATTACCTCAGTTCCTCAAGTGGAGGGGAGTGTCACATATGTTAAGACTTGCCAGGGATGAGAATAAAAAAGGACCAATGCACAGCTTCCGCCATATCACATGTCCCCCAGACAATAAGCATTCGAAGGCCTCCTGAAACATGTCAGGCCGTTTGCGTTCAGGCCGACAGTATATAAATCCATGAATTGAGTCAGTGCGTCGTAATGTTTTCCGAAAATGCTCCCTAAGCGCCGCCAGATAACTATCACTAGGGGGTATTGTATGAGGACAGCCGGGAACCGCGCTTAGGTAGAATAAGGATGCACACACTAAGCGAAACTCGAGTTCCATATCGTGAACCGCAAATGCTTAAAATCATCTAATTTTACATATGTATACTGCAAGACACCAACATTACAAAAACCACGAAGCAGAGGCATAGAACTCATAATGTTTTCAACAGAATCCACTCGGCCCACAGTAAAAAAAATCATTTTACACGATCAATTTCGCTCAATAGAGGCTTACGCCGCTTTCTTACTGGCCAGATGCCATGCCATAACCCTCTGGAAGATGCCCTTGCCGCCTGTCTCGATGACATCTCCGTGACACGGAATAATACGGTCGAAGTCCCATTTTTCGACATTGGCAACACTGCTATTAAAGCCCTTTCGGTCACCGCTGCTGATTGCATACCAGATAAAGCGTTTCTGGCCAGTGGCGGCGCCGTTCGTGTTGTTAAAGGACGTAAAGAGCTTAGTCCAGAAGCCAGATGCAGCGGACTCGCTGGTTTTGCTGAACTGCTCTGTAGCAGGAAGATTGAATACCAGATCGGCCTGAATAAGAGTCCTGGTAGGCTTATGGTTGAAGATGAGCTCCTTGTTGGGATGGGACGGTATGAACGTATACTCAAACTCGGAGTCGAATTCGGCGTCTACAGTCGCACTGTCCTTGTCTTTAGCTGTGAAGATGACACTGAAGGGCACATCTTCGTTCTTTTGCTTGGCACGCTTCTCGGGTAGGCCTTCTGGACCGAGCACTTTGGCCTGAGGGTAGGCAGCGTGCCATGGGCCTAGGTAAATATGATGCTACAAGACTAGAAGTTAGAATGACCGAAAAGGTAAGATGGCAGACTAATGCTGCAGGTGGTTTTGGTACCTCGATATCAAGCGCGGTTATATACTTAACTTCTCCGAGCTTGGCAACGGTTTCTTTAACTTCGTCCGTCAATGCTACGGGAGAGAAGACGGCGAGGGCGCCAGATTGCAGACGAACTAAACCATGTCTATTAGTAAAAGACATGTACAAAACGGAAAGCTCACCGAGAGATACATACCAACAGTGCCTCTGCCGCCAACCTTTATCCTCCCAAATCGCCAGAATGGCGCTGAGAAGGTAGTGATCACGTTTGGCACAACTTGACGGGTAACTATAACATCCGCTGGGTTTTTCGGAACCAATTTCGAGGTCATCTTGGCTTTATAGAATATCACGGGTTATATGGAGGGTGAGTATTGCAGAAGCTCAGAGTTGGTGCTCGTAGCGCTGCAGATATATAAGGTAGCAGAAGTAATTGACGAGGTGGACTTTAAGCTTTGAAATGCACGGGACAAAGGGTTGAAACGCCACTGCGACGACGTCTATGACGTTGGGTGGAAATTTTGAATTATCAGATAGTTAGATGTGAGGACCGGGCAAGCTATTTATCCATCATCAGCCCTCCGATAGATTTGCATAATCGGCTCCTGTTGCTACGCCGAGCTCACGAATTTGATGTTGGAGCTCTCTCCAAATGCAAATTATCTGGACCGAGCCAGTCATGCCACCACGAAACCGTTTCACTAAACCGTAAAGAGCAGCCAAGCCGATCGGTCAGCAACAGGTGGTCATGACAACTCTCCACTCACTGGGGTAGGCGTTGAACAGGGCGTGTATTGCGTGCAGGCAGTCGCTAACACGAATTTCACAGGTCTTGGACATGCCAAATACCAAGCATAGCCACACCGGCAGTGCCGTGATAATCTCACAACCGAGCATGTGGGGATGCGCATAGTAATCAAGACGTTCTAGATGGATTTCACGATAAAACTTCTGGAAGCTGCCTACGTAAACACCTCCGGATGTTGAACATCCGCAAGTATCGTGCAGATAGTTTGCTTCTTAGAACACAAATGGCTTTGCTAATGTTCCTCGGCCAATCATTACCAGTGCTCCTAAAGCCTACTGGCTCCAGCTACAAAGACGTCAATTGGCCTGAGCAAGTATTCTTCTCTGGCTTGGATCATCAATCAACCATACATCGTCCCTTCTCAAATTTGCCAAGGGGGACCTTCGCACGGGGAGCGCCCGTGAGTTATGATCCACAGCGCAAGAATGGAGATGTGCTCGACCGACAAGATCGCACAAGACCGGAGCGCTCTTAATGTATGGCGAAGACCAAAACGGATCCCACGCAACAGTTATATCTATCACCTCGCATTTTCAGCGCTGAGTTCGGCCATGAGGCCGCCAACATCCCTCTTCTTCGCATCCTGCTCAAGCTTGCTCTGGATGAACTTGGTTATGTCTTTGACTTTTTCCAGCGCAACATTCGTGCAGTTCAGGAGAGTCAATGCATCGACTGAAGTCCCCCCATATTTTGCAATCTGGCAGACTTCTCCATGCTTGTTCATAGTAATCACCACTTCGCCTTCCCGAACTTGCTCCTCTGCTAGGTTTGCGTCTACTAGCATAATCTCTCCAGAATCACAGTATGAAAACGTCACACAAATAGGATGGTGTAGCATGGATAGTGGTATAGGCTCGCGCTCTCGAATGCTGAATATGGTCGCATTCTCTCCTTCTACGGCGACGTCGGGCCGGCGGAAGTGCTGCAGAGCCGCTACGACAGCAATGCAAGACGCATCGATGAGGCCACCATCGTGGTCTACTATATGGACATCGGCGCGGAGAGAGAAGCACTTTGTGCCGGCAATTATACAAAGAGACTCTGTGTCCAGGGCACCGCCACGGCGAATGGCTTTCTCAAGGATTCGAGAGAGGATAACTTCGGCATCTGTGGGTCTATGGGCTCGGTTAGGGTGCTTGGGGCTAGTAGCGTGAAATATATTGCATCTAAGAATCGTACCGGCCGACCTCAAATGCGGGCGAAGCCATGGGAGAGAACTCAGTGCTGATGTTGAAGATGCCGTCAAATTTACGGTCTGGGAAAGGCGCAGTTACTTCTGCCGATATTCTTGCGATGACCCTGGAGTTATCGTTTAGTGAGGTTCAATTAGTGTTGCTATTGGGACTTTACCTAGTTTTACCCAGCTGAACATCTGCAACACCATATTCGTCACCAAAAGAAAGCTCCAGGCTTCGAAACGAGTCGAATGGCCGTCCATCCAGCCGAATATTTTCCCGGAGCGCCTGCTGAATAAACTCGCGCTCATTGGCTGATATATCAGCTTCACGAGGCATTTTGACAAAATTCAGCAGTTATAGCGGAACTCAAGAATTCTTTGCTTGTGTTTGGTGCGGCAGGAAAACATCCTAGATATTCGGCGAATCGTTAACCCGAGGCTGTTCTGGATTTCCCCAGCTCTTGAGCCTCACTATCGCGAGCAGTATCTCAAGCAACCGATCTTCCACTCACGTCCAACACTACACACAATGACTACAGCTCATCGACCTACGTTTGACCCAGTAAGTTTGTCACAGAAAATAAATTTCTACTTCAGGTCCTAACAGCTTAGGCACGCGGCAAAGAAGCTCAACGCGGACCGGCCTACCATCAACGGCTGCTACCAGCCCACACTCTCCTTAAGCATAGGTATGTATTCATGTTAAAATACTACACATAATTATCTTACACGTGTACAGGCAGCCAGGTCAAGGTGGTAGCGCGGATAATGAAGTGCGTGACTTGCGCGCTGAACTCCTAAAGGCCGAAGCTGCACACTTTACGAAGAAAAACGGCAGACCTACACTAGAGGATAATGAATCCTCCGAAATTCTCTCATCTGCGCCAAAAAGACAGCTAGAAACATCTGTCATGGACGACACGGACGAGAACGAAGAATCTGAAGCGAAACGGAGACGCCTAATACTTGAAGAAGCCAAAGATATTGATGCAGACTCAGAGGGAGGTAGTAGTGAGAGTAGTGATAGTAGCGATGAAGAGTACGGCATACATAAACTTGACTAGAGGGTTTCACTAATGAGGGTAGTGATGATGAGGACGAAACTGCGGAGCTGATGCGCGAACTAGCAAAGATAAAGAAGGAGAGAGCAGAAGCAAAAGCTAGAGAAGTATGATCTACCACCAAAGGACTAGACTCTAAGATGCATGCTAAATATTTATTAACAGGAGGCCGAGAGGGCAGCGAAGGAAGAAGAGCAGCGCGAATTCGACATAGCTCGAGGGAATCCACTATTAAATCCAAAAGACTTCAATGTCAAGCGCCGGTATGTCTAACCACATGCGACACTAGAAAATCGCAGTTAATCAATCCATCCAGATGGGACGACGATGTCGTGTTCAAGAACCAGGCCCGGGGTACTGAGGATAAGAAGAGAAAGGAATTTGTGAACGATATGCTGCGGTCAGATTTCCACAGGCGCTTCATGGTGAGTCCCGATTCTGGAAGTTCGCCACCTTCGGGCGCACCTGGCTAATTAGTGGCAAAGGGAAAATACGTTCGATGAGCTGAAGTGGTATTTTTCCTCATATTCTGCGTTTCCGGTGCATCACAACGTCCTGAGACTTCTGCACAGGGTCGAGACCAATGGGTGGAGTTGGTGGAGGAGGCGCAGCAGAGAAGGGAAAAGTGACGCAAGTGGGTCTTATCTGAGATCGGCAAAGCTCAACCCCTCACAGGCACGAGAGAAGCTGAACTGCCCAGCCATCAGCCGGATCGCAAAACCATGTAGAGTGGCCTGAACACTGTCCGTCATTGCTGAGAAAAAAAACGCGCAGAGAAGCAGGACCTGATTCTATCCTAGACCTCCATAAACCTAAGCTTTCACAGAATCCAATTATTGTATACTAGTAGCGTATGAGAACCTTGGAAGAGCCCACGTTTAGAGTACTATCACAACCGGATCCCAGGGTATTACCCACTCCAAATCAAGTTATGGGGCAAAAAGCACGCCTTCTCCCCCGGTGACCCAAGGCCGCCGCCTACTTTTAAATGGCCATGTGTGGGGTTGTGATATTCCTAGGGATCCAGAGCCGCCACTTTGTGCCAACATAGCACCAGAACAGCCTAGGGCCTGTTCCTTGCCGGTTAGACCTGTTCTATGCTGGTGATACCCGAAGCTGAAAGCAGCCGCTCTCGCCGATCTACTGCAGGACAGCTGATTTGCAGTGACGACATCCTCACTGCCCCTCCAAGCCTGTTCTTTTTCTCGTACTTGTCCGCTTTGGGAGATAGGCTGGAGGGGGATGGTTGGCTGAAAAATAATAAATAGCGACTAATCCTGCTCAAGTTTCAATAAACCAGCTCTCAGGAACACTCAATTCAAGCAATTCCTTTTCTAAATTCTCCTACAATTCCAATTGAAGTTTAACGTCTCCAACCTACATTCATCATGTCCAACTACGACAACGACAGCTACGGCAGCGGTAACCGCACTGGCGGAGGCTATGGCGGAAACGACAATAGCTATGGAGGTAACGACTCCAGCAACGCCTATGGGAGCACTAAACGATCCGACAACACCTACGGGGGAAACGATAACAGCGATAGCTATGGCAACACTGGGCGCTCCGGCAATACCGATGGTGGAAATGATAATACCGACAGCTATGGTAGCACAAACAAACCGAGCAACACATACGGAGGGGATGACAGCTACGGCAGCACTAAACGCTCCGACAATACTTACGGCGGAAATGACACCAGCGATAGCTACGGCAGTACCAAACAATCTAGCAACACATACGGAGGCGATGACAGCTATGATAGCACTAAGAAAACCAGTAAAACCTACGGAGATAATGATGATAGCTATGGAAGCTCCAAAAAGTCTGGCAACACATACGGCGGTGATGACACCTACGGCAGCGCTAAGCGATCAGACAACACCTATGGGGGAAATGACAATAGCAACAGTTATGGCAACACAAACAAGTCAAGTAATACCTATGGTGATGATGACAGCTACGGCAGCACCAACCAATCTAGCAACACATATGGTAGTGACGATAGCTACGGCAGCAAGAAGCGATCTGACAACACCTATGGCGGTGACGACAGCACTAATACCTATGGTGTGAGTCTTCCTCTGCTGAATACCCACGTTATCTAATTTTCCTCCACGGATTTATGTCAACTAACCAACTACAGAACAACTCCTCCGACACCTACGGCTCTGGCACGACTAGCGGTGCCGGCTACGGTAACAAAAAGTCTGTCAGCGGCGGCGACTCGTACGACAACAGCAACACGAAATACGGTGGCGGCGATGACAGCGCGCCGTACTCTGGCGGCAATGACTACGGTAGCGGAACGACGGGCGGAGCTGGGTACGGCAACAAAACAGGAAGCCATAGCGAGAAGAGCGGTACGTGAATCCTAATTCAAATTTGCACCTTAATTTGTATGTGCACCAATAGGCTAATAAGTCCACAGATTCTACAATGGGTAAGCTAATGGAGAAGGCGGGCAACATGGTGCACAATGAAGGCTTAGCGGACAAGGGTCGAGCTAAGCGCGAGGAGAAGGGATATGGTGATTCAGGGTACGGCGGTAATGATGATAATAACTACTAAATTCTTGGAGTAATTGTGGGTGGTCACTTCAGATTGGCTGTAGGATTACGAGTCATGTGTTTCATGGATATTGGAATGCTTCTACGCTATGATTCCATTAAATAAAATCTTTGGTGCTTAACTTAGATGTATTATATGGCCTGAAACATGAATTATATCCTTCTTCATCAATATTACGAGGACTTTGAACAGTCTCCAGAAGCCCTTTATGGTGGATGTATAATGACCTGAAAATCCACAGTAAATGCAATTTGTGATAGGCTCCGCCAGCACTAGTCTGAACACTAGGCCGTCATGCCTTTCGAATGCTTACCAGAGCACGTGTAGTCTAGTAATGGCCACATAGATCATATCTTAACGGATGCAAGGTGCTAGGCCAATTGCTCTAGAGGGCAGCACTCAATTCCAAGGTCTATCAGTTCCTAACGTATCCATCATAGTAGTCAGGTTTTGATATTAATATTTAAGTAAGAAAATTAAAGTATGATCCCATCATTAATTTTTTACTTTGAAAGGAAAAAGGCCAAAAGGAAATTTTTTAGGTTAAAATGAACAATTATTATATATAAAAAAGCGCCGCAATCGACGCTTTTCTCAATTGAACCGGTATGCTCGTTAGGTTTCTTACTATAGCCAGGCACTCATTTAGGCGGAGCATAGGGTACATGTTTGACTAGAAAATCCATCTAGAAGAGCATAATACTATGTTTGAATAACAGGACACGCACCTGAATCAGAAGCATTCTCAACACAAGTCCCAAAGACTAATATCCATGGCTAATTTATGAGGCTAAGACTTCAATCAAAGGGATTTATTCTTCCATGTCGTCTTTATTGTCATCTATTACGAACCGCTGGACCTGTTCCTGTACGTCGGCAGCTTGTTTCTTATAACAGATATTCAGCAATTCCGCTTCATCAATTTTTCAAATTTCTTATTAAAATGTTAGATGGTAGGCTAATCGATGTAACAATACTCACCAGATGTGATCATGTATAAACTCCCCTTTACCATTTACCGAACAAATTTGCCCATTCAGCTACGTGTTATTAATGTTCGCAAAAGCTAAATGTCTCATACTGCATCTCCTGGTCCACCTCCTCTACAAACGCCTTGCGCTCTTCCATTAATCGTTCTCTAACCCCCTTCGCCTCCTGTAGACCAATTGGGAAGTCGTCAACGTCATTCAAAACCTGGGCCATCAACTCGGGAGGCAGTTCGCCAAGCCTCTCATTGCCCTGTGCTATTGTGTCTGCCCACCATTGCTTTTGCTGTGGTGGCACATTAGCAGTCGACAGGATTCGGATATATGGGTCTACAAGGAATAGAGCCAGGATCTTACGATGCCCAGGCCTACTTTCGTCGATGAGCTTGAAGGGCGAAACTCGGTGCTGGAGGACGTTTTGGAAGGTTATAAGTCTTCCTTCGCGTGTGAGGATGCGGCCAATCTCCTGCATACGCGGTCCATTTTGCTCAATATCAAAAAGCTTCTCCACACCACTGTAGTCATCCTGTAACGCCACGAGATGTAAGCAGTCAGATCTGAAGGTGAACACACCGGGCTACTGCACCTGTCCATAAGCAACTCCGAGAATACCATCGCCTGCTACCTTTTGGCGAAATTCAAGCATGGAGTCTGTGATATTTTCTTGATCATAATAGTAGAGGGCGGATGCACAGATATGTTCGTTTAATTGGCCTTCAACGTGCCATGCCCCGCCATCGTAGCTAGGTTTCTCCGGCGTTAGATGGATGTTCGCTAGTTTAATGATGATCTGAATACCGGAGGCCTGGAAGTCTTGAGAGAGATTGATGGGGGTGCTGTGAGGCTTTGCGGCAATGTGAGTGTATGGTGCTGGCTCGGGCTGAACAAGGATACGATTTCTACGTAGCACAGTCTCGCTGTCGTCGCTGTCGTCGCTGTCATCACTGTCATCGCCGCCCACGCTTTCATCACGGTCTTCACTAGTAATATCTTCCTCTCCTTCTTGCACAGGGAAGGCTTTTAACTCGGTGGAGGTGTTCGTAGCGTTGATATCGGCTGGGTGGTCTTCGAAGCTCGGATACGTGTATTGATAATGATTAACGTTAATCCGTAGTCTCTTGAAGCAGTCATTCCAGGACAGCGTTTCGTTCCATAATGGTATAACTCTCTGAATGATCTTCTCTAGTACGGAATAGAGCTCTGAGTGTGTGGCCGGGTGCAGGTTGTTAATGTAACTGGTAATTTGCACAGCATCACGTTCGGTGAATTTAACGTCACAAGGTAGCCACTGATATCGGCTCGACCAGAAAGAGCGAGGCGGAGCACGCCAATAGCTGCCACGGCTCTTAACTTCGTCTTCCGCAGGAACTCCTATAATCTCGCCTTTGCCACAGCTTTCAATGCAATTTCCTAACCCCACTGTGCCAGTTGGCAAAACTCGAGAACGGCCATAGATAAGCGGAAATAGTGATGGATGGACAAGATCAAGAACCTTCTTGTCCGAGCCCGGATGCCAGTCTTTCTGGTGTTCAGATACGTTCTCAAGGGGGCCAACAGCATCTTGGAGAGCTCGGAGTAAGTCGGAGGGTATTATTGTGTCGGACTTGACGACTGCAGTGTCCGTATCGAGAACAGGAATTGTATTGTTTGTCTTGAGCCTTTCGGCTTTATCGTGGAGCTCTGAGATGCACTATGGAATCTATTAGGGTATATTGAGGGGATAGACATTTGATCTCTCTAATAAAATAGTAGAAGCATATGGCTAATCCAACTCAGGCTCAAGAGCAAAGCCTTTAAACAGGTTTCTAGATGGGCCTTGGAATATAGAGTACACAGAAGAAGATTGAACTAACTCCGTACTCGCTGTTGAGATCTGCAGGAATTGAGAATTTTATTGAAGAAACTACGCTTTCATAGCAGAACTCACATAATCAAACATCTTCTCTGAAAAGTTTCCAGTGTCCGGGAAAAGAGCCTCGTTTCGCCACCTCTTAACAATCTCTTTGTCAAACACCTTCCGGCCCCACTCTGGTTTATCCGTGATGATGTTAATGAAGTAAGTCATCAGGCGTTCTCGAACAGTCAATGGACTGGCTTCCCAGTCTGTTATGGCATTAGGAAACCGATTGCGCAAACGCACCAGCGTTGTCGAATCCCAATTTGGAAATTCGTTAGCCATTGTATTGACAGGTAGACCGAAGCCTGGAAGCTTGGTGCGAGCCGTTTGTGCCGCCATAGTGAAAATGTAGGACGAGGTAGAAAATCCAGCTGTAGAGGAGCGAAATGAGACTTTATATTCAAGACACACTAAATCGATGACTGAGGGATCCTGTTAGGCTACAATATGTTAGTGATTTCGTCACGTTGCAGTTCTCTCATATCTTTCTAGCTTGTGTGGTGGCTTAAAATTGTCCGTCCAATGGGTGCGAGGCAGTCACAGAAGAGGTTTAGAATGCTAACGCCATTCGTTGGCGACGTCGACGTTTCACGTAAATCATAGGAACGGCTCAGATTTGTACAGCCCTGATAGCGGTGTATTCAAAATTTAGGCAACAATATCGCTATCAACGTCGGTGGCGATTTAAACGGCGTTGTTAGAATACAATTGGACACGTACTCCCTATCGCGAATTCACGTGACTTTCACGTCAACGCCACGCCCGTATCCAAAACGGCCCCTGCGTGAGCAAGTCGTGCACCCGCCGGCCGCGTCGCGGCTCGCTGTACGAAAGACTAACAATTCTGCCTACTATGTCACACATCATCCCTTTGAACTGTCGGCGCTGAGGTAGAAGGTACGACTCAATGGTCTCTGCTGTAGATGTGATCACCTATGTAGGTGTACCTCTAGCAGTATTAGGGGTTCTTCCGACCATATACACAGTTCTAAGGAGTGGGTTAACCCTACGAGATGTCCAGCGAACTCTCCACAAGAATCGTGTCACAGCGATCACTCGAAGCACTCTCCTTTCCGGTATTGTCGAAATCGAAATACCTCGGCGAAGTATTACACCACTCGACCGCTCTGACCCCCCTTATTTCGAGCTTTCGAAGTCACCCTCGTGCTTGAAAGGCGGTAGCTGGACGATATTCAACTGGAAAGAGATGGTGATCGGAGTCAAAGCGTACAGGCTGCAATATCATGATGAGCTGAGCCAACCGCAGGCAGAAATAGATTTTGAGCATCTCATTGCGTTTCTGCTAGACAGGGGAGCAGTGCCGAGTAAAGCTGGATTCAGCGACCTAAGAAATTCCGGACTTTGGACTCCTGCTGGAACAAAACTGTTACTCGCGCCAACTACAGCAGATGCTGTACTCATTGTTGCAACTTCAGAGGATTCTGATGGCATACTATCACTATCGCTGGATTGGAGAAAAGAATGGGATTTGAGGAATTGCGATTCTTTGCCTCCTTACTGGACACGAGTCAGACCTCCACCAAAAGGAGATAATGTTTTGCTAGCTTTAGAGAACAAGGCTACTGAAGTGAGCAAAGAGGAAAAGGAAGGATTCCTTGAGGATGACAGTGAACGAGGAAGCGAAACCAATTCATTATACTCGGATCACAGCTCTGCTGTTCGAGTACGAATTGGATCTTCCGGTATCGATCAAGCTTACCGAGAAGATGAACCAAAACAAAAGCTCGCTCTTTCACATCTTCACGACAAACGTGATGGTAGCGACTGTTGCAACTCGAGCTTTTGGTTCTCATGCGCTGCAACCGCTCTTGGCGCACCCCAAGGCGGTCTGTGGAGTTTTGCTATCCCAGACGATATCTTGGCAGTCGCTCGGCGAGAAACCGTACCCTGCGGGGTGATGGTTCTCATGGGAATCATGGCGGATGAGGAAGTCCCGACATGGCGAACACCCCACGACAGTCAAGCCGATCAATTCGAACGTCAAGTTAAATTTACGGAACAGGCTCGGAGGATGCAAGAAGAGATGCGGCTGCCGCCTGACCAGCGGGAGGCTGCGCGTAGGAAACGTGTCGAGCAGGAGGCTATCGATTTCCACAACGAACATAGGAGGCGGCGGTTATTAGAAGAAAGGCGTAAAGAGCAAGAGATGACAGAGGCTATGACTTCCCAGAAACTTGGTATTGCAGTCGTCTCCGAAGCTAATCGTAAATGGCTTATTGGTAAAGGCCATGTTCAGGCCACTGCGACTGTTGCAGCTCTTGTGGAGCAAATTTTGTTTGGCATGATTCAAAGTGAGGGCTTTGCCAAATCGATGTCTATGATATTAGATCAGTGGAAGAGTTGGACGCAGAGTGGCGGCATGACGAAATCGCATTTCCAAGTTGTGCAAGAATCGCAAGTACTTTTCGCTCTCGCGTCTTGCGTGCTCTTTGTAATTAAAAATATAACCATAGAGCCTACGGGAAGCGTAGTATCAGACTTACAGGAATGTCTCCGTATATGGAAGAGGGTCCGGCTGGGATGACGGATAATAATTATTTACGCACTAAAATCGTAGTAATAGAAACACGAATTATAGTATACTTGCTCAATGATGATTCATTCTTCATTTATATCATTCGCATTTACTGCCCTGTTGTTCACGCTTCTCGAGTGGAGTATTTAATAGTTCTCCTGATAAACGCGCTTCCCTCAAAGCCAATTTCTGATGGAGAATATCCGCTTCGGTGGGCGAAACTGTAATCACGTGATTTACAAAAGTTCCTCCATGCAGAGGTGGGATTTTAAGCTCAGCACAAAAAATACATTCGCGCTTGTGCTTAAAAATGATGTCGTGTGGTAGTGCATATGAGCATATTACCTCAAAGGTTTCACGTCATTCTCAAATCTCGCTTTGGGAAATTCCGTAACGACTCCCGGGGATATCGCGCGGTAGCTCCGCAAGCCGAGCAGGAACGCGTCAATCTTTCCCCCGAGAGCAACTGAACTGACCATGGACTGTGGATAGCACGCTACTATGGACTTTGTAAGCTGAGCCATGATATCCAAATGTCCCAAATACTCATGAAAGTTTCCTAGTGGGCGCGATTGATCGGCGGCGTGGGGACTCAGAAGAAACAGTCGACAGCAAACAACCCGCAGCAGCGTCTGGCACGCTTCAAGCGGGTTTACAACCAAGTTCTTGTCCGTCCGAATAGACAACTGCAATAAAGGAGGTATATGCTGACCGTGTGATAGCAAACATGGCATAAAAAATCTTTGGCATCCGATGCCCAAGCCGTCGAGAGCGTTCGAGCTTCCTTCCAACGGCTCACCTCTCTACTCAACGATGAATCCCGTTCGCCAGCTCCTCATCTTTGCCTATCATTTGCTGCTTCCTCTCGAATTTACACTGCAGTCTCCAGGATAGCTTCAACGGCACACAATGAGGGGATCGTCAGGGATGCTGTTGCTGTCTTCGGAGCGCTCATTGACAGCGAAGAGGAAGACTTTCTTGAGAACGACCAGTTTGCGCAAGCGCTCATGACATTCATCGGACGAATAGTCGGATCTAGTAGTATGGTGGTTGGAGAGGATACGGAAGCGGAGATTGTAGAGCTGTTGTTTGGGATATCAGCGAAAATCAGGCTGCAGCCGGAAATACTGCCAGTGTGGTTCACCTCTCATGCAAGAGATACTGACGGACACTCAATAAATCAAAAGGTTGATTTTGCTGGCGTCACGCATAAGGAAGACTTTCCTTTATGCTATCAGTTGATTGACCATGTCCATCATGAAGGCCGAATTGGAGATTTTGCTCGAACTGGCCTGCTTTATATTTTCGAATCCGCATCTAAATCACAGGATCTAGAGCAATGGATAGTTGGTAGTGATCTTCCTACCCTCATGGCAAGCGGGCTCGGAGCCTTATATAGTCAACTTAGCAGGTTTGCGCCCCTCGATCTCAAAATTTTTATCACCTCCTAATCTATACTAGGAAACTATCAATTCTTCACCCTGGAAAAGACCTGCCTATCATTTTGACCCTTTCTGACTACAAAGAAATGCACAATTCCTCACAAGCTGAGAGCTTTTTTTCTCCAGACTTTCAGATACACATGGATACCTTTCTCTCCTACTTGACATTTTGGCAAGATGTGCTTGAGCATTGTAGATCTATTGACGTTAGACAAACTCTGATCGATCACTTTCAAGTTTTATTCCTTCAGCAGCTTCTGTAAGAATGAACCACATTATTGTCGAAATACACTAATACAATCCAGTTACCCCTCACTATTGGAGTCTTCCGACGTCGATGGTGGCTCCTCTGTGGCAGTGCTGACTTATCTTCGACGCATACTCGATTCGCTAGATCATCCGGAGCTAGTGCACATGATTCTGCACTATCTGCTCGCTCTTCCTGACCCCGCAGAAACAAGGCCAAGGACACCACGCTCGCCAGTAGCCGCTAAACGCCGAATGTCTCTAATGCTACTCACTCAACCAGAAGATGACGATGATAGGCTAAACCCGTCTCTTTTTAATTTGGTTGACCTCATTCTCACTAGCACTGAATCAAGAAATCCTCAAACTGTCATCGCAGCTTTAAAATTGACCACCGTAATTCTCAGTAAGAACCACAACTACGCCGTCGGCACCTTATTAAAAGTGGTTGATGTTCACATCAAAGAGCCACAACGGACTGTTGGTGCTCTGAATGCTGAAATGGAAGCATACCTTTCTCTTGCGATGTCTTTGGCCGGGGAAATGGGGGTGGATGAAGCCTATGATAGCCACGTAAAGGATACACTCGCTCTATTGGAAAATCATCCTTGCTCGTTACGTCTGTTGGCTCTGCCAAATACAGGGCTGCAGAGCACGGACTACCTCGCCATCGATAGCCCACGAGAGGTTAATCTTCATCATCTAATTCCAGAAGATCCTCTATCGAAATCATTACTGGAACTACTCCTACAGTTTCTCACAAATGATGTGGAGACGAATCTTGGTTTGACTGAGGCTTTCGTTACTCTTGGGGCTTGCGCACAGCTGCACTTAGAAGGTTGGCTCGCCGTCGAACCCTCAAAGTACCAATTTGCGCCTGCTTCCGATCAAGGCGGCGACATTGAGACAGAGGATGACTACCTTAGCAACATGGCCAAAGCAAGCCGCCAACCCTCTTGGGCTATACAACACGCGCCTTCTCTCCTTGCTTCCCTCCAGTCCTTGCAGTCACAACTCGATCGACTGCGAATCAATGTTCCAGATTTTGACCAACATGTTGCAAATCGAAAGCAAGCATTTCGTGTGCATGAAGAGATAAGTGAAGCAATGAAATCAACGCCCACACTGCCGCGATCTACTCGCCCGTCGGTAGAACTACCTCCGGGTGCTTGGACTCCGCAGATCCCGAAACATGTCCTCGATAGGTCTAACACCCCTTCACGTTCGCAGTCTCCGCGAGGCCGAAAAGAGGGCTTAGATTTAAGGCATACCCCTACTGCATCTCCAGCGCCTTCATCGAAACTTGGTGGTCAAACCCTAGTCGGTTCGCCGGCTCCTTCGCGTACACTATCCCCTGTCCCAAGGACTCAGCAGCGTCAAACAACTCTCATGGCGGATGTGTTTAGCAACCTAGCGGAGGTTGCCGATGCGGAAGCATTAAAGAGAAGAATCAGGTTCCGAAGACTTCCAGGCGGGCGTGAAGTTGAGTTAGTGCCTGATAAGACATCCGAACCCACCAAAGAATTAATTGATATAACGGTGTCGGCGAATAGTGAATATGAAGAGGAGGATATCCGAGAGGCTAGCCTAAGTCACATTATTACAAACGTGGTCATTTTACAAGAGTTTGTTTTGGAACTTGTCGCGTTGTTGCAAGTGAGAGCCAGTTTATTTAGCGAAGTCAAGTTTACTTGATTAGGAGCTGTTTGGTAAGCCGTCTTGTGTAAGGTCAAGCATTGTCGATGCGGGTTTGGAGTCAGGATGATATACCCAATGAAGTCTTTTCTTTGCCTATGCTATTCCAGATTGTTCACCATAATATGTTACGTCTTTCAATTTCAAAGAGTGATTATGTCTTGGTAGGTATTTTCGTATTAGAGTTTAAGCGGCATTAGCAAGCTTATCATCAAATAGTATTTGTTCCGTATAAACTCCACCGGTAAGCACCTGAATAGCTATTTTTTCTAGATACTTATACTGCTCGTAGGTATCCCATGACTACAAATACCCCTCGAAAATAGATTACGAGAACGAGTGCTAGAGCCCGGTTACTAATCGATGTTAATATCCCGACGAAATCTACAGAAGTTAACATGCGCTCAAGAACCGTACCGCAGCGCGCGCCGTAGCGCCGCAACCCTAGGGAAAACAACAATACTCTAACACCTGATAGTCCGATCTGTCTCATTAGGGGCCAACAGTTTTATGCCTCCATTCGAGAGATCATTCATTGCCAATGAAACCATCCACCAATGACAAATAAGAACTGGATCACAAACTTGACAAAAACTTGAGTAATAAGAATTCCACGCCGCAAGAATCACAACCTAACCAACCCTGCTAAAAGTACGCCATAGGTACTCCGTAGAACCAAGTTATTATTAATCACACTCGGCAGATAGCCCTTACAGGCTTCTATACCACCGCCATTGGCGTCTGTTCTGTTCAGTCTTATGGCCATCTAGCTTTATGGAAAACCTGCTTCAATAGACCACAAATCACAATTAGTCATCTTCTCATGGTTCTGGTTTGCGAGATCTCTGACGGAAAAATCTGGACTCCAAGCTGAGCGTTGCGCTGAATAAAGTATACCTAATCTTGGGTAAGTGGATATATACCGTTGAAACTAAGGACAGACGTGTATGGCCTTGGGGTGATCAAATCTGTGAAGATTTGAATTTGAGTATTTGGTGCTACATTTACATTTGACGCTAGGGACTCCTCATCATGGGAGGATAGATAACTTGGATCCATTTAAGACCTGGTAAAGAAATTAAACGGCAGAAACTCAATTGAGGGATTGCGTTTGCGGAGCAGGATTCGGAGGATCCAATAAGCTTCAGTGCTAAATGGAACCCATTAAGGTGGCAAGCATCCCATTTATACCGCAACAGGCTAGATGATAGGGACATACCATCCCCATGTCCAGCAAGCCGTTGGCCGCGCGGCTCCGAGTGGTAAAGCGTACAGTTCTTCATCGGTTTGACTCCTTAGAAGCTGAGCGGTGTCAGTTTTCATGGCTTCTACGGGAGATAGGAAGGCTTTCACAATCAATGCATGCATTTGTTCGCCTCGTTTCATGCTTACTGCTAGTCCAGAATGCTCAGAATTAAGCTTAATGGCGAAAATGGGCATAAAAGTATCGGTATGCCATACTACGTGTCCGAAAGTGTAACACATAGTCGTGCTCATTGGCTTTAGCAGGTTTCGGCAGTTCGACAGACACAAGGATGCCTCCCCGGCTTTCTGAAATTGGGTCAGATTGGCCAACTATGAACCGATTAAAGCTTTATCCAAGCCTTTCAAGGATGATGAAACCCGTGGGGTAACCGTCCCTGTGGTTCGTGACTGTATGGCAAGGCTGAACGTACGCTGACCGATTATATTTGAAAAGGATCCACCCCCTGGAACCGATGACGTTTACCGCTCCGAGCCCTGGTGGTGAGAAAGTGAGGCGAGGTGAGGCTTTTATAGCAATATTGTACGAGTTTTAGAACCGATGGATACAATCAACTGCATAATCCACGAAAGTAGCGGAGTAGAATATGAAAACACAAACGCCGCCGATCCCTACTTAAACCATGAAAATATCATGTTTCCGATGGAGTCGAGCGCAGACCTCCGCCAAACCTGTCTCATTCTCGGCATTCACTATCCCGTGTCGAATAAAGTGTGCTATCCAGGTCATGGCACGGAAATTGAACTCTCCGCGGATCAGAGCCTCAGCCACCTCCTCAAGACTCATCAACCTAAATCCCTCAACTTCACTATTAAACGGCGTAGGAATGATTTCCGGCGCTAATTCCATCTCGTATACGTACTGGACGTGGTGTTGGCAACCTGGCTTGCCATCATTGGTGCGAGACATTTGGTATGAGACTGTTCCACATGCTTTTGCATGCCGTTGCGTATAAGCTTCGGGGATAGAAGCTTCTTCTAGGGCTCTTTGAGCAAGCTTCTCCAGCGGCTTCTGCCCAGACGCCAGATTTGTGGCAACGGTATTATCGAGCATCCCAGGATATGGCGTCTTTGTCATTGCTCTTCTTGGAACCCAGTACTTCAGGCCTTCCTCGGTCCTGACATATGCGGTTAGGTGAACACCGAACGTGACAATACCAAATATATCGACGCCGCAAAGATCCATATCCAACATATGTTCCCCAGCAGATGAAATTACCGGAATCGGCTCCCTCCCCCCCTTCAGCAAACATTGGACTTTACCATCCTTGTATCCCTGGCGAAGGGTAGCCTGCATGACTTTGGTACGTTCGTTGAAATTAGAAGTTCCGGAGAGAACTAAAAGCCGTTTCTCGTGATCGATACGCCAATCTGGTGGCCAGTTCATAGCCTCTATGAAAGATGCGTGTGTGTAGCCCAAAGGTGCCTTGCATCCTTCAATGATGAAATAGTAGTAGTTGCCCACAAACACTCGGTATTCATCTGGATCATGTTGATAATATGGCCATCTAGATGGGCAGTTATGATTCAATGAAGTTCTAATGAGCTTGAGCCGAGTAGCACTCACGTGTCGACTTTTTTAATCAACTCTAAGCTGTTAAATGCTTTACTAGAAATGGTAGCACTGCTTGCTCCTGCCCCATTCCCAAAACTCGAACCAAGGCAGGTCGAATGCTGATTCATTCGTAACTTGTTAACAGAGGTTTTTTCGTGTTTGGTAGACAAGGCAAACTTAGTAAAAGAGGTAAAGAAAAGCAGGACACCCAAGTATTTTGAAGATGTTGGGGAATGTCGAAAGTTTGCCTGCATGGAGGCCAAAATAGACGAATTAAACTCCTCATCATTCTAGACTTTTGAATAAAGAGAAAAATAGCAGCTTTTTTACCCACGCTACAGTTTACAAAGAAATACCCATGTAAATGTCGTGAAGCAGGAGAATTGGGTATTGGAGATATGTAGGGCGTAGGGCCGAGCTAAGAAAATAATTGGCCCCCAATACCCGGTGAAGCCTACACCGGTTTCTCCTAAAGGATTCTAATTGGCTGATCGCATCGGCAATTTGAGCTGTGTTGTTACGCGCTGGACCGCTCATCGGTTTCATCTCGACACGGGGCGGAAGCTTCATCGGTTTAGCTGTCCATCAATGATATTCTCATCGATTTTCACGGGGACGCCGTAACTGGTTTGTGCCTCGTTTGCGTTCCACAGCACGAAAGGACCTACAACACGCTGACATCCAACTTTGACACGACATATTTTCGGAGCTACAGAGCAGATACACGACGAATCCGCGCTCCTTTCGCAATCCCGGACCCGATCCCCCAAACACATTTGTCTCGGCAACCTCCTCCGAGAGCCTTCATTAAAATTAGACCTGCTCTATGATCGATTGAAATTTACGTGGCATAGTAGCAGCTAGAGACACAAACACTGCATTCAAGCTGTTTCTGTCTCTCTCTCTCCTATCGCTATTCGTAAACTCGGCAATCATCGTGCTCTAGCAACGTGCGGCGCGTTTGAAGTAGGAGAACAGGCCACTTAGATTGAATCTTCCAGGTTAAGACTATCCAAGCTTTGCTCAATGCACGGCTTTATAAACCCACAATCACCTCCTATGGAGCAGCCATACTCCGAAAATGATCTCCAAGTCCCGCACCAGGCCGCCAATATCTTTGGCAGCTTCGTTAACGACCCCACGACTACATCTAGAGCACTTGCAACTAACCTAGCAGCCTCTATGCTATGCGAACAGCAAAGTATCACCTCAGTAGGAGGGAGCGAGTATGATAGCACCTTTGCACATTACACGGGCCATAACCTAGATATAGGAGCTCATTCTGTGGGGTTACCCCTACCTATACCTTCTTTTACACATCAACAGCCATCGAATTTTCCGCCGTTTAACCTAAGTGTGCCCCTGGAGGAAGCACACACTGGAAAATACAATAACTCTACGCCTGAAGCGGACAACCTCAGAACCGGCGGGATATCGCACGCCAGAAACACAGAATTCTCCTCGACCTCCAGCCTCGTCTGGAATGCCCCCTTAATGCCATCCCGTCCCCTCCTCTCTCATCGGTCGTCTTCGGATAGTTCTAACAATATTGGGTGGGTTAATGTTACGCCTTCGCGGTCTGGCATGTCTAGAGAAATTGATGGCTCAACCGAGAGCCCAGAAAGTGAGGCTAGCGATACTGCTATTATGAGTCCTGCAGGTTCACCATCCGTACAGCCAAGCACCGCTTCGAAAGTACTAGAGATCCCTCCGCTGGGAAATTCGGGCCCTCTACAGTACCTGGCACCAAAAAATGATGGCTTCAGCACTAGTCGTAAAAGCCAAACTTACGCGCAATGTGTGGCCAGTGAGTCTCCTCCTGCGACAGCTTTGTCACGGGGGAAATCCAAGAGAAGGCCGTTCCAAGATAGTGGTAGACGAAAAGAGACAGGCATAACACGCCAACTCAACGCCTGCTTACGATGTAGAATGCAACGAAATAGGGTATCATATGGCCAATCCCCTATCTAAATCATGCAGCTGACAATTGCCAGTGTAAATTAGACGTGAAAAATCCTAAGGGGCCTTGTATATCATGCCAGGGAGTTACAACCCGTATGACTCGGCTCCCATGTCTTCGATACAAGATCACAGATAGTGTGCTTTTTAGAACTGGGCTCGATTATATGCCTTTCTACAAGAGTCACCCAATGACTGGACCATCTTATGGAGATTTTCATATTGCCAAGGACTGGGCGGGAGCTACAACTAGATCCCTCAGTATTACTCAAGACCGCAGCTCTGTGGTATTGACATTAGAAGTTCGTGAATTCCATCCACCATACGATGAAAATGCTCGAGATCTTAAAGGACGGTCAATGTATTCTATACCTTGGGCGATCGTAGACCCTGATGTTGCCGTCGAAACTATCAACACTTACATAGACAACAGTATTGCATCTTATCTTGACGCAATACTAGACGACACGGATAGCTTGGTTATGAATGTTTTTCACATCGCATTTCGGTTGTCAATATTCCCAACGCCTGTTAGCATTCTCCCTTACATATACGCAATAGGCTTATTGATTGCTGACTTTTGCATTAGAACAGGTTACTCCGTGATGCCTTGCGCCTATGGGTTGTCTGTCGCTTTATCGAATCACGCTGGCGATGCTGTGGTGATGACACACTGAAGGCCGAAAATCTGGAGGATCCATTTCACCCTTGGATATCACCTCCTCCATATATAGATTACCAAGTTGCGTCAATATTCATAGAGCGCATACTCGGACCTTTGAGGCGTAATACATTAAACGCTTTGCAAACATTAGTTCTCTCCAACAAACCAAGCAACTGGTATCCAATATTTCTGACCTCGTTTATACTGCTGCACAATTATGGGCTTCAAGTACTCTTTCAGAGGCAATTTGCCTCTAGACGGCAAGCCAATGTGAGCATTGAGTTGGTATGTTCATTTCGATCTAAGTTATTGATGTTTCTTAGGTGCGCTATCTTGACATGCCACTGGTTCGTGCGACACATTCTGGAGCCAAAACAATTCTAGCCCATTTTCATTACTGCTGTAAAGGCCAACAGCCATTTCGCCCGGATTTTGACTGGGCAAAACCTCAGATACGCAGAATGGCTCAACTAGACAGTGAGCAGATCATATTCATGGAAAAACTTAAGGAGCGAGTGAATCAAAATGGTGATTAGCAAATAGCATGAGTACCATTGAATGCATACTGACAACAAACAGCGTCATTTCTAAGGGCCATAAGTCATACTGACCGTTATGAGGACACTTACTGGTTCACTAGTCAGCTTTTTGACATAGACTGGTCCCCGCGTGACACTCACGAGTATTCCCCGGCTGCTTAAGACGTACCTCTAATGTTCCGCTATATTCCGATTGAAGCCACGATATAGCTAGTTTAGAGGCTCTTATACCTCTTTAGGGAATAACGCCTGCTACTGCAAGCCACTGCTTTTGACAGCCGACTTTTGTTCACCGGAAGTGGGGTATCTCTGCATGTACAGGGGGTGCCAGTGCTTGGGTGAGTATGTCGGCCAATAATGAGTCATTATACTTCTCAATGTTCTAGTAGTTCCGTCGTCCGATCGAAGGATTCATCTGCTCGTGGTTAGGCCCCCATGATCAGACCCCTACCAACTACCAGTCTATAGGATCTTCTGTCTGGGGCAACTTAGTGATTACTTCACGGTAAGCACTAGAAGCTTCCGCCCAGGGCCTTGAGATTTGCCAATGGCACCCCTTTCATTCATGACACTTGAGCATGTGACGGATGACACAGTTGATCTCCAAGGGCCAATTGCCTCCCATATACTTATCTGTCTGATACTGACCAGGTGACAGGTCGCACTCTCTATGGATCAAGTAAAGTGTGGATTCTGCAGGCGTTGTTGCTAGCAAACGCCTCTATGTCCTGGTAGTTCAACTCATTCGCCGCATTAGCTAGAGCATCCACTTGGCAGGAATTTGAACCCTCTTGAGACACTGCTCGCCGCTTTGAGTGGACAACTATTTTGTCTGCATTATTCGAGTAGCCACCCAAGCCACTCCATCAGTCATTGGTAGAAGCGTCGTTGCCTTACCCAATGTCGCATATTGCATAGAGCCGCAGTAGAACAACTATAACATTCAACGTCTTTCAGCCCTACCCATTCAATCTTACCACAGGCTGCCCTCACCTTAACTTATTCAAGCCGTCTTACACCCAGATCATTACCGTACCTCATTGATTTGTCTATTGCAATGGAACCAAAACTATTGACTAAAAGTCTAGGTTTAGCTTCCTACAGTCCATGTAAATCGAATCTATCGAACATCTCGGAAAAAGTACAACGCTGGCCGCAAATTATAACTGGCGACTTAGCTTGGGATGGGCCTAGCTTTTGCACTGAAGCGGAGTATACACATGAACTGACTCCTCAACACAAGTTAGAAATTAATTCTGCCTTGAAATTTTTCAAGGGTAAGTCCCCGTATTCTTTGATCGGCCTTGATCTCTGTTTTTAAGAAAATTTAGATCTTGGTCTGGATGGGAATGAAGTCAACTGTCGTAACTTTCCGCTGCCAACATTGGGTAAAATGCTCCTGTGCTATGCAGTAGATCTGCACCACGGCAAAGGGTTTGTGAATATTCGAGGATTAAATCCTGATCATTATTCACAGGAGGACAATATCTTATTGTTCTTGGGGATTTCAAGCTACATTGGGGAGAAGAGGGCGAAACAGGATGAAGATGGGAACATGCTTAGTATGTCTTTAACACTTCTGATATGGTTTCCGCCTATTTGTAACATTTTGAAGTGCACATATCCGATGCGAAAGAATCCCGCGAACTGCAGCAAAATCGACCTACAAGGTTTTCGTCCCGAGCTTCAGTATTACTACCTACCACTCTTAATCCTTCAAAGAAAACTAATCAAAATCCAAGACATTTCACACGGACGCTTTCTGTGATATTCTTGCTCTTCAAACAAGGAGTTGTGCCGCCGAAGGAGGGAACCACATCGTTGCATCTTCGTCAACAGTCTACAACAAGATAGTGGTTACAAGACCAGATTTGCTAGCAGTCTTAGCCCGTCCTAATTGGCCATTTGACAGGTCGGTTCTTTAACAGAGGCAAATTTGTTCTGAAATGAGTCTCTAACTTAAAACTCGCAATAGTCGCGGCAGATTATTTGATTGCAATAAACGACCGCTATTGTTCTATCACGGCGGACGCGTCATTCTGAATTTTGCTCGAGAACCTCTCATTGGTCTCGATAATATCGAAAGAACAGAAGGTTTCCCAGCGTTGTCCGAAGAGCAACGAGAAGCACTCGACCTAATTGAATCTCTTGCACGCGAAAGCCAATTGACTCTGAACATCCAGCCCGGCGATCTAACTTTCATCAACAATCATGCTTTGTTACACTCAAGGGAGTCATTTAAAGATGACTCCAAATCTAATCGTTATCTCGTACGCATGTGGCTAAAGAACGAGGTATTGGCATGGAAACTGCCGTATCAACTCCAGATGGGGAATCAACGTATTTATGAGAGCAATGAATTGGAGGAGAAGTGGAATATTGTCGCAGTACCGAAACTACGCTTCAAGCCCAGCGAGCGGTTATGCTCTTAGATTTTGGTCCTCCTTATGTGCGCGATCAAGACTTGTGTCCCACTATTTAAATTGAGTAGTCTATTCAGCAACTTGTGCCGCTTCTTATATCTTAGTCTGTTAACTCTTGCTCTATCATTCTTGATATCTTCATGACAGTACCCCTTTTTCGAGGGTCAATACCACTCTTCAAACGTTACTCGTCCTAGGTCCTTGCAATCCACTTTCGGGAGGCACTCGGACTGTGGAAAGAGGTGGTGGGCACATGGACGTGTCTGAATTAGTGAAACCATTACGTTACCTCTACCTAGATGCATCGAAAGGACGGCGCCATTGTTCTAGTTTTTGGACAATCTGCAGGTGATCACCACGACCACTACAGCGCGAGCAGTGATTCGCACGGCTTAATAGATGTAATATGCGTGATAAACTGGCTACCCCGACATGCGAATCAGCAGTGACGGTTTAGTCTCAACTCTAAGAAGGCAACAAAGACTAGGAGAAGGCAACTTGCATCGTCACACCCATACTCGTAGCGCAGCTTCACCGATCCCTTGTCTAGTGAGATTGTCAAAGTTGGGGGTATACAACAATATGATTATTGGTGCGTATCTTATCGGTGTGAGTCGTCGGGAAGCCGCTCCGGCTTCTTCATGTCTAGACCGATGGAGGATCATATGATAGACAGAACCTTGAATGTTGAGACTCTTCTTTTCGTCGCCTCACCGGTCCGGGGCCAGCCGACAATTCACTTCGGGCGCTCGCAGGTCGTACGATGATTGTCCCTCCCTGCGGCTCCGTCAGACTCTCGGCCCCCTAGGACGCCGTGCCGTAGCCGTCCCCGTGTGAAATCACTGCTTGTCCCACCACGAGAGCAATATTAATTCCATTTCGTTGACTGCTTGTCTTGCTTTAGCCGGGTATATTGTCTATTCATTGTTGAGTAGTTTCGGTCATTATGGAGCCTTCAACAACCATGTTTGATGCAGTGCTAAATCCCACGGCTATATACGGCTCTCCTCTTTTAGAAAGGGATGAGGATACCTTAGCTTCATCAAATTGGGAGAGCTCTTATCTGAATCCTAAAAACCGGGTAGAAAGTCTCAGTCCTCCAAACCATCCAAAGTGGCGTCTTGACGGTGTTGATGTTGATGGGACTAGATTCTTCGCCGTACCTACTTTTGCACTTGGGCATCCGCCACTGCGGATCGATGTGTATATCCCCAGTCAAGATCAGTATCCAGCTTCACTGCGTCAGATATTGCAGCAAAGTTCCACGCTGCTGCTAGGAAGCAAACAGGCCACCAGGCTCGGAATTTCTCAACACGTGCTGCGGGCGTTAGAATTCTGGTCCGGACAGTTGCCTAATTTCCAATCACTGTACAACGAGATGCCGTTTGGCTGCCGTATAGATATCTACACAATCTGCAGTGACATCCGAAAAATGAATATCTGTTTCTTCCCAACATACGAGGTAGAACAGCAATTGTGTTCGGTAAAAACCTTGCAGGAAATGTGGAACATCCCCCCTGCCAACTGGCCCGAGGCCGTCAACCTCACGGAACTGCAGATGCAGTTCCAACTCCATGAAGCCATCACTCTGGTCCGAATACCAACTCGACATCCTTTAGAGACTTTCGTTTTCAAGTCTCTAGTGCGAGACGTAAAGTATCTATACCACGAGCTTAAGATATTTATATCCACGGAGCCTCACCCAAACATCATCCCACGACCGCTATATGTTGTGACGAAGAACTGTCGCTTTGGAGGCAAAGTAGGCATATGTGGTTTCATCCTCCCATACTACCCCTTAGGCACACTTCGCGACAAACTCTTTCAATCTCGATCTGGTATCATACCGTCCATTTCGCTGCAAGACCAGTTTCGTTGGGCCCGTCATATCACTCAGGCCTTGATCCACGTCAACAATTCAGCTCCAGGGTTTTACCCTGACCTCAAACCTGACAATGTCCTCCTGAATGCCCGTAACGGCATTCTCGACGTAATGCTAATCGACCTTGAGCAACGCGGCGGCTGGTTCTCATGGTCCCCACCCGAGGTCGCCTACATCGAATACCAAGAGTACATTGCGACACGCGTCGAATGCGAGCCCGTTAAGAATAAGTGCAAGGCACTGCTCTGCGCCCTTATACCTGGCTGGCAGCCTCTGACACAAGACGACAGGTATCGAAACTCAGAACAGGGATTCAGCTCGGCGTGGCTCTCTCTCACACAAACCGAGCGAGAGGCCGCGCAGGTCTTCATGTTGGGAAAACTGTTTTGGTGCATTTTTGAATCGATGGCCTCCATCAATTGTGGAATTGGCATTGAGATTTTCCGGGAACAAGATTGGGAGCATCGATTTCCAGAGTTTCGAGCAACACCCATGGAATTAAGGGAACTTATTAGATCTTGTACAGCAGGGGCACCAGAATGGAAGGGTAAACATCGAAATATCGTGAGACATGGTACTAATTTTTTTTCTGTAGAAAGACTAGGGAAAGAGTTTCCAGAAGGAAGCGCGGCAGAGACGAAAGAGGCGGCAAGGAGATGGTGGCGAGAAGAGGTCCGCAGTGCAAAAAGGTTCTTGGAGAACAGGGCGAAGAATAAAGAGAGTGGGTTGGAAGATAATCTGAGTGGAAATGACGTCCTCCTCTCAGCAATCCAACGCCCGCGCTTGGTAGAAGTTTTGGAGGCTGTAGAGAAAGTAAAAATAACTTTGTTGCCAGGATGAGATTAACTAAGCGCAAGACACTATCAATTATTACTCTCAGCGCAATAGAATATCGCTCAATCACGAGACAAGGTACGTATGGTTAGCGCCTCCCTATCCTCTTCCCCTAAAACAACACTCTCACGAAGCTTTCTCGACCTATAGCGCTTTTGCTAAACCTCCCTGACTACTTGTACGACAATGAAATACTTTGATACTTACGATACCTTATTACTAGGGATGATGAACCTTTCGCCATCGCTCAACGCCTTACTATCGGGTTCTATGCGCTCTACGTACTAGGGTGAACAATTTAGATGAGGTCAGGTTCCTTCCTCCTTTCTACTTCGATATAGCTCGGTCAACCTCTCTAAGCTTCTACGCTTTGCGACAACATGAATGGGTACTACTGCTAGATGCGCGAGCGAATGAGGTCGAAGCCAGGACTAGGGTACTGAATGATAGAGAGTTTAGAAGTAACTGGAATGATTGGCCCATTTTGTGACATATTTTCAATGAGCCCCCTTATTCTCTATTAGTAGAGAAGTCTATTAGGTCTTCTACGGCAATTGCGATAACCCATCATAGTCGACCTACAAGAGCCTGATTTGATAGAGATCTAGTGGATACCGCATCATCCAGCGGTTACTCCTGAACTTATACTTTGGCCGAAGATGAATCAAAGGCAGATGATTTGATGCAGTTAACCAGTCAAAGGCCCAAGGAGGCTCTTCTAAAATGATACGTATGAATTCCCCAAAATTATACAATCTGAGTGACCAACTTGCCTTGATTTCTACCTTCAAACAGCATCATCCACGTCCTCGGCACATCCTCAAACTTGGTCGGCACAACCGTCTCAGTCTCGGGACCAATCTTAATCTTACCCTCCTTCACTCCCTTCATAAGAACCTTGATGAAATCCTCAGACTTGCCCGTAGCTCTCGCATCCGTTATGATGAACCCTTTAATCTCAAGCCGGTTGAAAATAATCTGGTGCCAGTTCATCAATCCCGACGAAAATCCACGGTTATATTCCGCGATAGCGCCGCACGCAGCAATGCGACCATGGCGCTTTACACGGGTCAACATAAAATCCAGGATCTCGCCTCCAACGTTGTCGAAATAGACTTCGACGAAGCCTTCCGTGGCATTCTTCAGATCCTCCTTGAAGGAAGGCGACTTGTAATTGACGCAGATATCTGCGCCGAGCGACTCAACCCAGCGGCACTTCTCGTCCGACCCGGCGATTCCAATCACTTTCTTACACCCAATAAGCTTCTTCGCAACCTGCACGGCCATCGAGCCCGTCGCGCCAGCTGCTCCGCTTATTACCACCGCGTCCTCTGCCGTGGTACCCACTCTATCTATGAGGCCGTAGCAGGCCGTTAGGCCAGGTCCGCCTAGCGCGCCGATAAAGTTTGTGGGGCTCAGCCCGGCAGAAACATGGATGGGCCTGCAATCCCCTGCGTTCACAACGTCGTATTCCGACCACCCTGTCGACGCTAACACCAGCGAGCCTTTGGCGAGGTTTGCCGCCTTCGATTCCATGACTTCACAAACGCCGAACGACCGCATCGGCGCGTTCAGTGGTACGGGTGTGGTGTACATACGCTCTGGGTCCATGCCTTCCTGGATCCAGGTGCGCTGAGCAGGGTCGTTGGAGAAGTAGAGGACTTTGAGAAGGACTTGGTCATCATTGAGATCCGGAAGAGTTGTCCTGGTTAGCTTGAATGTGGCATTGGGGCCAGATAGAACGGGGTCGTTGAGAGGCTTGTTAACCAGGAGCCATTGGCGGGTTTCTTGCTGCACCATATTGTATGCTTGGTAAGAGTAGTACTGATAACTACTTCGTAATCTAGTTTTTTGTGATAGGAAATCTAGAAGGAAACCTTATGATGTTGATTTTTGTAAAGAAGTCGTAGAGGGTCGGGCTTTCTTATCTAAAGTATTGGAGATTAAGGAGAGTTACGTAGGTGTAGTAAATATTCTGAGAGGTACCTGAGCACTAATTAATCGCTGACAAATTACGACCAATCGCGCGTTACTACTAACTTTAGGAGGTAAGCCGGCATCAGCACAAATCCTTCTGAAAGCTTAGTGCGATACCGCGTTTGTCCATTGAAGATTTGGAGAACTGCATTTAATTAACCTCTGCAATTATTACATCAACCTTAGGTAAAACCTTCACATATGTAGGAATTTGAGGTTCGATCGCGAAATAAACATGGCAAGAATTAGATGCAAGTGCCGAAATCCTCAGTGGAACACAGGAGGATTTTACGGCAAGCTTCGCAAGAAGTCAAAGGACTATGTCGTCGGTTCTTGAAAAGCGGGGTGGGCTGACTTGTGCATGGCTGCTGACAAACGTACGCATAATTATTCAGAAACTTCCGAGGCTTCAAAATACTGATATTGCATTCCTGTAAACCTAGGTTGCTAATTGTCTTTTGATAGGCAAGCACTCAGCCAGCTTCTCATCTCATTTGCTACTTGTTCACGTTCGCAATAGTGTCCATGGTAGATAAGCTCTTAGCTGTACTTCTGACGCCAGCATAGGTTGTCGTACACCAGGCAGATTCCACGGAGCGGCTCCAACAATCAAAACACGACCGAGCCAAAAGAGGCATAATAATTTTCAAGGGGCCTATATAACCAGCAGATGGCTAGCAAGCGAAGATACAAATAGCATATATAGATAGCTCGAGCTTGAATGCTGGCAATCCGCCAGAGTTGAGGAGGCCAGGTTCTTGATAAGTTCTAAACTTCTCTGTGCCTTAGATAAGCATGACGGTCCAGTAGAGAACGTAAGTGTATTCGCTGCTGGATAACGGAATGAAAAGACTTTCGCGAACGTCTTGCGATTGCAGACTTTTGGAAAATCTTGTATGTCGCCTAGATCGACTATATTGTAAAGAGGGCCTACCCTCTGAAATTTAGAGAACCATCGAAGCAGCCTTAGTTCTAGCGGTGAGTATTGCACCAGAACTCCACTTGTTAGCTCGGGCGCAATTTTGGACAATCGCAGGTTGTCGGAGCACCCAAAAGCCTAGGTAGCTCTATAAAAAATGTCCGAAAGGGCTGTCCAGCTATCTGATTTTGAGATATTCGAAGAGGCATCAAGCCATGGTGGCTAGTCCAAAAACACAGCTTTCCGCGTAAGGAGGCCATTCATGAGCTGCAGATGAAATCAACATATTTTATTTACACTTAGATAGGAGGGGCGCGATACTATATCCTGCCAGATACCTCGGAATACAAGCATGCTAAGCGTTAACTTGATAGAACCGGGCCTACGAGCCCTAAGAAGCTATTTAGCGCCCTAGATATTGCTCAAGAAACCTTTTGTATCATCGAAACCTCTTTTATAGACCTAAGAAGACATGGCGGGGTACCGGGCCACCGAATATAGTCGCCATTATTGGTAAAGATGAGTATTTGCTTCATAATAGATAAATAAGTTGATTGCGACAAGTATCTCATCTTTTACTAGCACATGTCTTAAGGCAGGGTTACAATTAGTATAAGCTTCAAAAAAGGGATCCCGGTACTCCAGAGCCCGCTTAGTGCTTCTACCATGGCATTTATAGCGGGAGTTCGCATATGGGAGGGAGATATATTTATTTAGTTGACGTAACGCAGTGCCGTAAAGCAATCGACTTTCGTAAAGCAATGAAGGATCTCCATTGCTGATGACTAGCTAGCTTGTGCGGAGTGTATTGACTACAGCTAACAGTGCATCATACTCGTAGGCAGCTTCCCGAAAACAGAATATCATATCGGCAGGAAGTGTTATTACCGTTTTATTACCTTTAGGCAAAAATATCCCAACGAATACATTGAGAAACTGCCCACAAATCACCAAAACCGAATGGATGGTTGTTGGGGCAGATGTTGTAGAATGTTCAACCGTCCTGTTGCGGTCTTCAAACCCTTCGGACTTCTTCGTAGACCTGCAGCTAAGTTCAGCGCCTGGTTATCTCCCAACACGCTTCCTCTTGTCATTGAAATTGTATTGGATGACGTTGAGTTATAGACCTGGGCCTGTGTGAGATCTGGTTCAGCCAGGGGCTAGGCTATCGGTATATGTGTCTGGCTCATGGCCAGCTAAGGTGACTTTCGTGTTTACGATTGAGGGCAGTCTCGATGGTGAATAGGGCTCTTTGTATGACTTAGCTAGTGGGGTGAGAGCCCTTGTCGTCTGCGTTGAGTTATGGGCGGCCCTCGCAGCGGAGGGCGCTAATAGGCCAGTGCTAGCCGTCCAGTAACGGACCGCCTTTTGGCCGTTCCTAGCAGCCTGTTCGAACGTCCACGCAAGACTATACCGGTTCACAGACACCCACTCTTTACCACACTTTAACCAGATACTAAAATTCGATCCTAATGGTCAGTTTACCTAGGCTTTTCACGAATTCCCCTCAAGTTTCATAAGATCGCCCTAGCACTCTATATATACGGACACGCCGCCACTAGCAGAGTATATACCGAGGCCAGAGATTCCACCAGAGCATATTCAATATATCAAACCCGACCTAGGCATTTTTCTGAAAGGATTCTTCGAGTAATGCTTATAACTATATGAACTCTCTAGTCACTATATGTGGAACCCCAATACGATAATTTTCAACCTAAAGACAAACCACGACCGCGCAGAGATTGATTACTAACACCAAATACTAGAAATGCGAATACCACGATGTTTAGGAAAAATCCGCGGTTGATGTTTGTTGCCCAGTGGTTTCCCCGGATAGGAGTGGTATAATATGCAAATTGCATACCTAAGGCGCGTGGCATGTTATCCATGCAGGTGTCTAGAAGCAATCGAAACTTCTATCAAATATGAAGATCCCATAGTAGATTTTAATAGTATTTTTCTGATAACGAAGAGTTAAACCGACCACTAGGCTTCTTCTCCATGCTGCAGTTGGACGGAATAACTGGATAATCACTTATTTAAGGGAGTATTTTCTCCAATCATAGAATCATCCACGAAGACAAACTTCTAATAAGAGCTTCCAGTATTATTAAACTAACTCGAAACTAATAATTGAAAGATCTGTAGCTTAAACCATGCGTACATTATACAGAATGAAATGTCAAGAACCAAGACTTTGGCGGTGCTCATCCATCCAGCTAGGCTGGCCGCTGAACCACGTATCTCTTTACGTTTACATTCGTTTCTCGATTCTGTCCCTTTCCCTTTCAGTTCCCTATTTTTTCTCAACCGGGTTCCTATAACTATCGACACCTCCGTTCCAAGGATAATCTAGCAGGAAATCCGAACTTCGTATGCACTTATGCCCTATCCTGGGGTAATTGCTGGCGATATTTTTGTAAATGCTTATTAGAGATTGGGGACGATTATACCGCCCTTCGATGCAGGCTTCTGGCCTTGGCATTAATCAACTCAAACTACAAACGTAGGTTCCCTAAGAGCCGTAAGCTTCCTAGCTGGTGTATACTCTGAGATCCTTCGTTCTTAGATGTAGTACTCATTTTTGGTTGACGGTCTCACCTTATAAACCTCCTACTCATTCTACAGGCCGGCTAACGCGCTAATATAAACCCCTAAAAGGAACCCCGCTACTCAAGCCGAATGGGTTCAAAAGTTCCACTAGAGATTATCATGACTAGGCCGACCTAGACTTAGCCAATAACAAACATTTCTACGTTCATAACTTCTCGATCGGAAACCTCGACGATAATCTAGATTTGTCATTTATCTAACCGGACAGACGCCAAAGGAGAACTTCAGTTTGCATGACTGTTATTGCTTCGTGCTCATGACAGACTATGATGAGGACTATAGCTGTATTGGTAATTGTGGCGCCAAGCTCCTAAATGTAGACTCGCTCCTTTGCAATGGCTGTGTCTCTATAAGTTCAGTTGCCTTAGCTATGTAAGAGACTGATATCAAATTTAGTACTGAACGGAAATGCTTATTAAGCCGCGAGCCTCTGAGAGAAAACTCACGGATGTTGTCAAGAACAAATCAAGTCTATCTCCATTACTGAAATCCGAAGCCGCGTTTCCTGGCCTCTTCAAAGACACCGGGGAGGGTTATCCGAGGAGTAATCCAGCCCAAATTAGCCTGCTAGCGCTCTTGATGTGGGCAGGATATTTGCTGAGACCGGTGATGATTCTATACTCCAGAATCCAATAGTATAGGTTGAGTGGTTGTTCCATGTGAATATGTTCGAGAATATCACCCAATTAAATGATGCACAAAGGTATGGTGGTAATATGATACAGACAATTAACTACTTCATGCTAAAGGCTGTGGTTCGAAAGCACCGCATGCCTAATGGATACTAAGATAATTCTCAGTTATATATCTGCCTCTTTTATGATTTGATGATATCCCTTGATACTACTTCACTCTGAGACATTGGTACGAAATGAGTTAAGGGTGCAGCAGTCAAGGCTATGCATATCATAATAGCTGCAGGCCTCTTCACATTGTAGATAAAGTTATGAATCATATTATTGACTTTCGCTAGACCGAGAGTTGTGATATCAAAAGGTCTTAGGGCTTTGCTCTAGCGTGGTTGGTGAGATTATGAGTGGTAGACTGAGATTTCCACGACTGAGGATCTGCTGGGCTTAATGAAATGAAGTGCTTTTTAATGGCCGAAAAAAGTTCCGCACATTAGTTCTCTATTCTCTTCACTATAGCTTAGGGACCACTACAGATATTTCTAATACCTCTACAATATTAGCTCGCACGGTATCACTGTATTAATAAGAGGCCGGATGACAAGAGTAGAGTTTCATGCTTTGAGTTGTTTCACGAGACATGTCAAAATGTCACTACACTCTGCTTGCACGAACATAGCATCTCATACTTATGTTTCACCCTAGGCGTAAAATGGATTCAGGTAGCAGCATCTCAACCGCACTCAACACTTCAGTATTTAATTCCGCTCACCTCCACAGCATCTGCCCACAATTACACCTCCTAGCACAGCGCGTCACAAAATCACAGAAGCACGCGGAAAGATTATTGACAAACGGGTCTTTTTCCCACACGCCATCTCTCCAGGGCGCCACCCTATCCAATTTCATATCCAAAAAGAGCAAAATATCGCAGCCTACATCCACCACCAACGCTCGAACTACATACAAACGGTATTACCCGTCCCGGCCTCCCTTCATGCGTATTTTCTTTCCTCCGCCCTGGGGGCGCGGTCGCCAGCTGCAAAAAGGCTTCCCATTCTTCGTTCCCTCCGTCTTCCCAAAAACCCAATGCCAAAATATATCCCGCCGTGGAAACAACAGCTAAACACGCGCGGAAAAAAGGGGATTCCCCAACAAGTACACAAGCGAACAAAAGAGAAAGCGATAAAAAAAGCTAGTATAACAAGATCCTTGCGCGAGAGGAGGGTGAGGGTGGAGGGTAAATATTAAGGAGTGCGTTAAGATATAACTTAGTTTAAGTAGAGAGCTGAAGCAGCAAAGAGCATGCATAAGTTTTGCAAAAGGAGTAATTGATAAGCAGCACCCTCGAAACTGCAAGCAAAAAAAGCAAAATGAAAAATAACGCAGAATGTCGCGCCGAAATCCGATCCAAGATGCGAGTTATAGATTGTAGGTTTAAAAAAAAGGCGATGTTAAATCGGGTAAACTGCGCGGGCAATAGATAAAAAAGCCGACTAAATGAAGTAGAGCAAATTATCGGACAACGAAGCAAATGGTGAAATATAGAGAATTAGGCAACAGCTGGGTCTACTGTGCCCCAATTTCTTCCTCAGCCCATCCAGGCAGTCCGCCGTCGCCCTGGATCGCAAGGCCATAGCCACCGTTACCGCTGCCAAAGCCGCCAATTCCCGAGCTTAAGCTGCCAAAGGCGTTTTGCTGTTGCTGCTGGGGTCCCTGGGACTGCTGCATCGGCTGAGCAAAGGGACCCTGCGAGAAGACCGGCAAGCTAACGGCACGGGCATGTTGGGCACGGGCGTTAAGGTTTGAAGGGGCGAGGAGGCCGCCGACAGTCGTGGCACCAGTGCTGTTAGAGCTACCATTAACTAGACTGAAGCTCGAAGTGCTGTTGTGTGCGGTGTGGGACTGGTGCTGTTGCGGACTCGGGTTGATATCGGCACCATAAAAAGCGGCTTGCTGTGAGGCGAAGGCTTGTTGCTGTTGTTGCTGCATGTTGGCCTGCTCTTGCTGAGCTTGTTGCTGCTGGTTCTGCTGTGCTTGTTGGAGGTACATCATCAATGGGTTGTTGCTGCCGGTGTTAAGGATGTTCGCTGGCGTGGGCGCTTGCATTCCTTGATACTGCCCATTCGAGCTGGCGCCGGTTGAACCAGGTGCTGCTGATCCCGTTGGGGAGACCGAGGGTCCAGTCTGGCTTCGAGCTGGTTGAAGTCCGTTGATGGGAGATGGTGACTGCATGCCGTCGTTACTGCCAGCTTGCTGGTTCTGCTGGTTCTGGCTAGTGTTTATCTGTCGTGGTGGGTTTCCACACCGATCCTTGCCGAAGTTGACCTTAAATCTCTTGTATTCCTCCCGACCTCGTACAGCCTCTATAGCTTTAATGGCGTTGGCGATGTTGGTAAAGTTGACGAATGCACAGCTCTTCTCTCTCAAAGCGTTCACAAGTTCGATTTCACCGTATTCGGAGAAATCTTGCCTCAGACGCTCCTCGCTCCAAGACTCATCCAAATTGCCAATGTAAACATTTCGTGAAGCACCGCCGCTAACCGCCAATGCAATCGCCGGAGGAAGTGCACCAGAATGCTTGCCCCAGCCAATTTTCAGGCGGCGGTTGTGGATCATTAGTCCCTGGAGATTGCTCAAAGCGTAGAATGAAGCCGCTGAGGTAGGGTCGATGAACGTGACGAAACAGATGTGCTTGTCTGGAATGTAGCGAATATGATGAAGCAGACCACCTCGTACTACATTGCAGATCTCTTCAATCGTAGTCTCAGGATGAATGTTGCCTAGGTATACTGTTCGGTTACCAAGATTGTTTACCCCACCAGCTGAGGTCGCAACAGCTGCTGCTGCAACAGACTGCTGGGCAAGCGCATTCGAGATAAGGTCTCTATCGGCACCATTAAGAACATGAGCATATCCCGGAGCAATGCCAAGGTACTGCGCCGCATTCTGCTGCTGAGTCTTCGAAACATATGCACACCTGTCCTTGCCATAGTATACGCGTCGTGGGGCTTGCCACTTTGGCTCCTGAGGCAGCTGAGCAACAGCTTTGATGGCGTTACCGATGGATAAGAAATGCACGAAACCGATAGCCTTTTCCCGAACAATCTTCACAGTATCGATAGGCCCAAACTTGCCCAAGTCTTCACGGAGCTCTTCCTCGGTCACGTCCTCAGGAAGATTGCCGAGGTAGACATTCCGAGATGCACCAGATTGCTGCACAGCAAGTGCAACGGAAGTGGGAACCTGAGATGGCTTACCCCAGCCAATCTTGATATCCTGGCCTCTAATGGACAACTTTTTCAAGATTGCATCAGAGTGAAAATGCGTAGCGGAACTGCTGTCAAGGAAGGATATGAAAGCACAGTTCTTGTCCGGCAACAGCCTCACGGATTCTATTTGACCACTTCTTACATGGCCAAGAATCTCCTCAGCCGATGTCTCAGGAGGAATGTTCCCCAGGTAGACTGTCCGGCTTGTGCCAGAGACCAACCCAGGTGCCATGTGCATAGGAGCTCCGAATCCACCTAAGCTCTGGCCCGCCAAACTCGGATATCCACCGGTCGGTGACTGTGGTCCTCCAAAAAACTGTGGTGCATTCATACCTGTTGGTGAAACGAGGTTCTGGTATAGCTGGGGTGATAGCGGTTGCTGCATCTGCATTGGGCTGCCAATCTGGTTTTGTTGATTTTGTTGTTGCGAATTCTGATTCTGACCAGTGAAATTCGAGAAGCTCTGGAACTGCGGAGAGGTAAAAGCCGATGGGGAGCCCGGTTGAAACGGACTGCCCAACAACAACTGAGATGGGAGTAACGGGGTGAAATTCATGTCGAACGCAGTTCCAGGCGTTTGCATGTCATTGCCGTTCTGGTTACTTTGACCAAGTCTGCCGGTATTGATGGTCGGTATGTTTGCTCGTTGAGGGTGCCTGTCGGCATAACCACCGATCGAGGGCTGGTTGGTGTGGAAAGCTCCATGCGAAAAGCCCGTGTGATCACCATTCATTGACTGCTTCGAAAAAGTGGTCTGTAGACGATGGGCACTTGGGCCGGTAGGGGCAGAGTCTTGGTGCTGCATGCCTAGTAGGTGAGGGGGCAGGACAAAGCTGTCCCGCGCGCTTTGAGAAAGGACAGCCGTGGTGATGTATTATTTGCGTCCGGTCCTCCAAGTCCCGGACGACGGTAAAATATATATGGGAGAAGATATGGCTGAGATATTGAAATAGAAGGAAGAGAATGGGCCGAATGGATTAATACACTGATAAGCTTAACCTATGGTAGAATTTAGAATTTAGACAAGCCACACATCGGGGCAGGGGTAATTCCGTGGCAGGACTACCAGAACGTACTTCCTTACAAGTGACTCGTAACTGAACGATTAATAGAGCAGGTTAAACACTAGAAGCAAGGCCCTTTCATATGTCGAAATAGATCTTGTCGTTCGAGTCGAGATGAAGTATTATAGGCAAGGGTACGAAAGTACTTCCACCGCTTTGGACCCGGGAAGAGCTGAGTCAGGGGCTTAGAAGTGCACAATTGGCCCTTCGGGACGGAGACAGACAGCTGTTCTTGCGGCGCAGGGTGCAGAAGGTCGAAAGATTAATTGGCGGGCGGTAAAGCGAGGTATTGCAAAGGGAGCTCTTGTGGAGCTCGGTGAAGGTGCCGGTAAAGAGCGAACAGCGAAGAACAATGAAATCAAGGAATGAAGCGAAGAAGGGAGGCCTCTGCAAGGCGGCCTTTTCGAAAAGGGAAGTCCAAGGAGCGAAGGTGAAGACGAAGAGGAAGGCTAAGGCGTTGAACAGCAAGATGGAGGTGAAAGAGAAGTCGAGAGGTTGGTTGGGCGCATCTGGTCGACGGCGAGCCAAGACAGACAGGAGGTTCACGCTTTTCTGGAAATTGCCGCTCCAAAGCAGTTTAGCGGCCATTTCTTATTTCCCTGCAAATCACCATAGCGGCCGAGACGCCTCACAACCCTTTATGACCCTTACGACCGTCAACGGTCCTGCAGCCCTCCCAGAGCTGCGGCGCTGCGACAGCACACGGCCTCAGCAGGGAGAAGCGGCTTGCGTCGGAAGGCAAGGCGTGTTTCTGCATCGTCGTCTTTTCCTTCTGCTGCAGGTTAATTCGAATACGCCGCCAGCTGAGAGATTGAGCGGAGCAACGAGGCTGGATCGCGCGATGTGGGCAGCGTGTGGGCAGTGCCCTGGTGCGCGCGGCTGAAAGAGCACAGTAGCTGGTGTTGGGCGGCCAGAAGTCCGCAGGCTTGACAGCGTTCCTGACTAGTCAAGGCGGGCCTGTAACTCGACCGCCGGCCAGCGGCCAGCGCTCCACTCATGCACTGCGTCGTGCTACAGACTTGGACAACGACGGCATCTCCCCTCACCGGCAGCTTCGGGCTAGCGCACGAACTGCAATCAAAAGCAATATGCGCATAACAGCCGTGGGGTGTGGAGAGGAGTCGCAAGGCACCGGTTTCGAGAAGAACACGAAGAAAATAAATTTGGGGGTCTCTGCGTGCAGCGTGCCTGGCATGGTTTGATCGCCCACTCACCCGTGGACTTGGGCGGTGCTGGGGGGTGCTGGGGTACTCATGTGCTGGGGTGCAGCGTGTGGCGCGTCCGCCGAAAACGTGTACCCGTGCTACGGACTTTCTGTACCTGAGGGACCTGATGGGCCTGATGGGCCTGCTGGACCTGCCCGCTTAGTCACGCCCCGCGCCCTGTCCACGCCAACTTCAGTTTTCGCCTGGGGTGCCTCAATACTGCACACCAGTCGACCACCACCCGTCTGTGTCGCCATGGCCGAGTTGTATCCGTCCATAGCCCAGTGTGCCGTCGTGGCCACCGCTTTGAAGGTGTTGCTATTCCCTGCCTAGTATGTTGAGTCCAGAAATGTCTCCGATCATCCCGCCGTGTTGCTGAGACTATCCACAGCAAATCCACAGACTTTGAGGTCCACAGGAACTGGCTCGCCATAGCGAATTCTCTACCCGCCAAGGAATGGTACTACGAGGTGAGTCAGCGTGCCAACAGGCCTTCCAAGGCTTGCAGCATTTAATTCACGCCTAGAAAACTTCGGAGTGGACGCTCGACTACCCTCCCTTTTTTGCCTATTTCGAGTGGATATTGTCTCAGGCCGCTCGACTGGTGGAACCAGCACTGCTCAATGTGAAAAGTCTCGAATATAGCAGCTGGCAGACTGTGTACTTCCAGAGGACCACTGTTATCGCCACTGAACTCGTACTAGTCTATGCATTGCACTTGTGATTCATGCCCTCCCCCAATCTGGCAGTCACAATATTGACTTCTGCTCCCCAGATATGTGAAGACTTCCCAGTCTAGGAAATCTGCGCATGCCGCCGCTCTTTCAATCCTGCTTTCTCCCGGATTGTTGATCATCGACCATATCCATTTCCAGTATAATGGATTTCTTTATGGTGTTCTCATCCTGTCCCTGGTTCTTGCCCGTGACCGGTCGACGCCTCTTCCAAGCGGCTTGCTTTTTGCAGCTCTGCTTTGCTTGAAACACATTTATCTCTATCTTGCCCCAGCCTATTTTGTCTTTCTCCTCCGAGCCTACTGTCTTAGCCCGAAATCGATATTTCGTATCCAGTTCGGCAATGCCTTGAAACTAGGCGCAGGCATAAGTCTCATCTTCGCGAGCGCTTTTGGGCCCTTCGTATACTGGGGTCAGACAGCACAACTCCTCAGCCGACTTTTTCCTTTCTCTAGAGGATTGTGCCATGCCTACTGGGCACCCAATATTTGGGCCATATACTCCTTCACTGACAGAGTTTTGATATACCGTAAGTCCACTGGCTTTACACACTCCCCTTTTTACTGATGCAGCGCAGTGGCCCCGTATCTAGGCCTAACTGTCAACCAAGAAGCAGTCAACAGCGTGACCAGGGGTCTCGTAGGAGACACGTCATTTGCGGTGTTACCTGACGTGCCGCCCAGGGCCACATTCCTCCTAACTATGCTCTTCCAAGCGGTGAGTATTTAGTGCTTTAGCCTGTTTGACATCTACTGAGATAAAGCTAGGTTTTTTTGATCAAGCTCTTTCTTCAACCGACGTGGGAAACATTTGTTGGTGCGGTCACTCTTTGTGGCTATGCCTCGTTCCTTTTTGGCTGGCACGTGCACGAGAAGGCAATCCTGCTTGTCATCATTCCGTTCAGCCTCCTTGCGCTTAAAGATCGCCGTTATCTTGGAGCCTTTCGACCTTTGGCAGTAGCAGGCCACGTCTCTTTGTTTCCCCTTATATTCACGGTTGCTGAATTCCCTGTCAAAACCGTCTATACTATTTTCTGGCTTGTATTATTCCTACTGACCTTTGATCGGCTGGCGCCAGCGTAAGTACTATGCATTCTCTAGCCATCATTTGTTATCTACTAAGCATAACCTAGATCATCACATCCTCGTGTCTTCCTACTTGATCGCTTCTCGCTGGTCTACATTGGCATTGCCATACCCTTGCTAGCGTACTGTTCGTTGATCCATCCCATAGCTTTCGGGCAGAAATACGAATTTCTGCCTCTGATGTTTACGAGTTCTTACTCCGCAATTGGAGTAGTAGGTAGCTGGATAGGATTTTCTGTAGTATATCTGTCTGCTTAAAATAAATTCGTTGAGACTAGGCGCAAGTGCGCCTCAGCACAAACTTCATATACAACCGCTCGGGCTACTATTCATCTTGATATTAGACTGGAACACCACATGGCCATTGCCTTATTGAGACTCTCAGATGTAGTAATAAGAGGCTTTGACGCCTAAAAACTATTGAATTTTTTAGAAGCTCAGACATTTAGCCAGTGCTGATCTCATTTTTACATGAGGCCACCTAATCTCGGTACAGCCAACATTAAGGTCGACTGTCGCATACCTAGTAGAGTATTCAGATTTACGCTTCCGGATGAAATACAAGAGGTTGTTTTCGCGTATGCAATTGTTCTACCGTGAAGGGACAATTCAATATCACCCGAACATGTATAGCTGTTTCTGGAAATCAGCGTTGTAGGTTGATATAAAGTTTACGCCAGAATGCAAATGCGCTACCCAGCAGTCCCTTAAACTCAATGACGATGTCAAATAGGCCCGCCGTGCTGGCGTTACTCATCGCGGACTTTTAGGTTCGGAGAATGGGGCGGTAGAGCTGGGCATCTTACGGGCATGCTAGGGGTGGCCACAGGCAGGAGGCCTATTGAATGCTTGGCCACATATAGGCACAACTACAACTCTGAAACAGTGCGCAAATGAGCACGTATAGGTACTCATCTAATTCTGCTCGATCGCAGCACTAAAACGAGTACAAATACGTGGGTGTTGAGCGTGAAGAGCGTGGTAAGCGGTTGAGGAGGAGGGTTCATGTTCTGGGGTAGGGTATTTTACCGAATTCTGCTGCAAGCCAAATTCTTAGCTTGACAACCCCCATCTTGGACGTAGCCGCTTTTGCACGTTATTCACAATGGGCCTCCCTCTGCTGCTTGCCCCAACCTCCGTTCCTCACACTCACTTCCACTCTCACCCTTCTTTCTCACCACCACCACATCCACACCCACACCCGCTGGTCCATCTCGAAAACACTCTCCAACACGTCCTCCATTTGTTAGACGCGTCACTATATCAGTTTAAGAGCCGCAACCCTGTGCGACATCTTTTCGCGGGCACTCTCCAGTGCTCCGGAGAGTCTTGTCTGGGCGTGAGCCGCCGGCCGCAACCCCATTGCGGCCCATACCTTTGCGCTTCCATCCCCAGGAAGCCCCAGACAGGATCCTCACGCCGGCGGCGACTGGTAGGGCTGAGACGCGATAGTTCGGAATCGTTTTTCTCACCTGCACCCCGGCTGAACCACATGAAGCAAGCAACTTGACAGCCATGGTAATAAACGCGTCTCTTTTACCCTAGAGCTCCCTCGTGCTGACCTATATAGGTCCAATACAAGCGAAAACCCGTGAAGTTTCAACCACCACCGCCCTTCCTAGACGATAATACCGAGGTATTACCTTACTCTCCAGGCAAAACAAATGGAACACGGTTAATCGGCCGTTATAGGTCTGGGTCATAGAGGCGACAGGTGAAGTGTTTGTTGACTACGAGAACTATCTCGCGCGGTAAGCAGATATCTAACTCTGCTGTCGCCAAGGATGGCACTAACACATTGCAGGCGCGACTTTTACCAACAGGCAAGTGCTTGTGCGGAGCGCATTATGTCGTGTGCCACGGTTGCTCGGCTCTCTGTTACTAACATACACTCCAGAAGAAATTTACGTGTGACGTAACTGGCCATTCCGGATATACTTTTTTTGAAGCTTTGGATAGCGAGGTATGACCAAATCACAGTGTCTTCAAAGAATCTACCCCGCGATAGGCTAATACGCGCATAGATGGAATCCACCAAGGAGATTGACAGTTACTTTCCAGAGGCTCTACGTGAGCGGGTCTTAAATTTTGTACAATTCAATCGTACATCTCGGATGGATGATCTTGGTATGTGTAACATATAATCCCCGACTCATCTCTTACTAACACAATCTGTACACAGTAAATCTAGTATTCGAAGTATGCACAACTCCCCCATCTCTTATGGGGACTTTTCTAAGTCTGTACAGAAATACAAGGAAGACTACATCGTAGGTGACCGTGTTGTAGTCGATGAACATGGAACCAGACAGCACGGCGTTATACGAGACATAACGGACCCAAACCCAAAGGCTAGATTCATGTCTGACGGAACTCCAATGGAATCAAGCAAACCCATAATATACTACATTATGCTAGACGGCAGTGCGGAAGAAATTATAAAAACTGGTTCGAAGGAGTTCTGCCGAGATCGTAAGGTGTATTCTAAGCTTGTCTTGAAATCCTTCCTGCGGAACTCTATTACTCGTGAGGGATGGAGCGGCGCCCCTTGGGTCGTTAAGGAGAAGATAGCCAACGACTACAAAATAAGTACCAAGGTTCCGGAAACAATGACACGCGATGCGGTTATGGCTCAGAAAAAAGCGGCCGCAGCTCAAACTGCACAGAAAGCCCCCCAAGAGCAAGGAGGCACATTCCTTAGCTTCTTAGCTAGTCAGACCCAACAAGGTGCTGCTGGAAGACCGCCAGTAAAGGGGCAGAGGAAGCTCTCTACTGAAGACTTTACAAGGCATAGACAACAGCAGCAGGTTTTACAGATGCCCCCACATATTAACGGGCGGTTACCTCCATATCCACCAATGAATGGTCCACCTCATCTCCCACACGATATTCATTCCAATTTCCAACATGGGCCGGGACTACCAATTAGCCTACCGTTCCAGAACCAGTTTATGCAGTACCAGGTAATTGCGCCGACAACATTACCACCGGCGCCGCCTCCCCCGCCACCACCTCCGCCAGTGAAATATCCAATTGAGGATTTGGAACTTCAGCCGAGACGCAACGGGACGCAGCGGCCTCCGCTCAAATTCTTTTCCGACGACGTTCCAGCAGGAGCAGAGCCTTCCGACAAAGAAACTGGGATACTGATGAAATCCATGGGACCTCTTCTATGTACTTGGGAGACTCTGAATGTGCATGATGAAGTCTTTTACCTCGACTCGTTCACTTTTGATGACTTTGTGGACGCTATGCGGTTCTCCCATGAAGAAGTTGAATGCGAACTTTTCGCTGAAGTTCATTGCGCGATCCTCAAACAACTGGTAGATGAGACTGGAAAGGTGCAGATAGGACTTCCGAATATCGAGGATCAGGATGACGAGTCAGACTCTGGAGAGGAGCCAAGTACACCTTCGTCTCCAGAGCCCGAGATAGAGGCTAAGCCTCCGGCGAGAACGACCCGTAGTAGCTTAGCGAAATCTGAGGCAGCAGCTCTCGCCAAGCGAAGTCCCAGCGTCGCGGAACCGCGATTGGTGCACAGAGCTGCAGAGTTTCTTAATGAATTTAAGTGGGTTGATCAATGCAAGGAGAGAGATTTCAAGAACGGAGGCTGGCAAGCCATAATGGTGGGAATAATCCACAATGTGTCGTTCATTCCCGGGCAAAAGGAAGTGTGCGAGGAAATCCTCACTCATCTTGTTCCAGTCGACACAGAGCCCACATTAGAGAGCATCCGTTTGCAGTATGTCAGCCTAGATGTCAACTTGCGCGTTGCTGCATTGGAGATATCCTGCATGCTCGCTGTCCGGACAGACAACTTTAGGAACCACTTATCTTCAGCCAGCGAGGAAATGACAACGATCCGGAAAGAAAAAATCGAGTATCAGAGAAATAAGAAAGTCCTGTGAGTTAACAAATATGTATAACATATCTAATCCCACTAACACGCATGACAGCGTCGAGGAATTACTTCAACTTGATCAAACAAGAAAGATCTTGCTACCGGCAAACATGCCGTCTTCTCCTCCACCGGAAGCGAATGAGACTCCCGATGTAACCATGGCTGGGACTGAAGATGGTCAAGAAGGACAAGAAGGCGGAAGCAGTTCGGAAGAAGAGCCTCGCAATAGCAGCCGAACACTTCGTCATACGAAGTCTCTGAAGCGGAAGCGTGAAGAGGAGGAAGCTCGTAAAGAGAGGTTGAAGAAGGAAAAGGCTGAAGCCGCCAAATCTAAGCAGTCTGCGGAGTGGAAGAAACTCCTTAAAGACATCGAAAAGAAAAAGGCCGAGATTAAACGTTGCGAAGATATGATTAATGAACAGGATGATGATCTCCGAGAAGCGGCTGTCCAACGCAGTAAGTATCTAGGGAAGGATCGATTTATGAATCGGTATTACTGGTTCGAGCGTAATGGTATGCCTTACGGCGGCCTTCAAACAAGCTCAACAGCGGGATATGGCTATGCCAACGGTCGCCTCTGGGTTCAAGGGCCCGATAAAACAGAGATGGCGCCTCTCATCACTGAACCTATTTTGTCCAAAGATCGTGAAGCCTTTGGTATAGCTGTTCCTGAGCGTAGGGAAAAGGATGAAGGCCTGACTCGTCTGGGAGACTCAGTTGAGTGGGGATACTATGACGACCCGGAAGATGTCGACAAGCTCATCGCCTGGCTGGACGAACGCGGTAACAGAGAAAAGGTTCTTCGAAAGGAACTCCAGACGTTCCGTGAACCCATCATCGAATACATGGGCAAGATGAAAGAGCACCTCGCAGAGGTTGAGCAGAACAAGGCAGAGGGTGACGACTCGGCTACACGCGTTTCGACCCGCACAAAGACATATATTGACCTAGAGGCTACAAAAGATCAATGCTTACTTTGGACGAACAGCATCGCAAGGGAGCAATTCGGCCATATTCATTCGGAACAACCTAGACCCAAGAAACAAAGAAGAGGCGAGCCTAAAGTGAAGGTGCCTGTAGGAAAGAATGGGAAGCCATTGACACGACAAGGGACTCGGTATGGGAGGTTGTAGTGGCCTCAGCTCCATCGCCGGACTATGCACACTTTCACCCTGGAACTCAATTCACCGTCGCATCGCATTTCACGAAATTATGAACTCACGTCACGACATTTGGACGGCGCCTCTAAATATACAGCGGACGTCTTCGGCACAGCGAACTTTGAGTAGTTGCCGAAGGCCCTGATCTCCTATTTGCATTATTACGGTGTTGCTGCTGTTGGCTTCCATTGCATAGGGCGGAATAGAAGCGAATGTTTTTTTCTCCAACTGAGGCAACTCGTATCTACCTATTTGGGCTGGCTGGCGCTGGATGGACAGAGCATGGAGTGTAAAGTAGAAGCGATTTGAGGGCAGAATAACCCTTCTCATACAGATATCACTAAAGAATTTAATTCAAGCATAGTAGATGGCAGTATTGAAGCTGATTGAGGTGTGCATGGCTTGTTCAAAGTTGATGCCTTAGATGGGTCAGATCCTCCACAAAGTCTCTCCACACGGCTGTCGGCAAGTTTGGCACTAGTCCCAATCCGCACGGCCGTGGCAACCCTTCTTTCAGGAAGTCTTGGCTTTCCCTTCACCAACATCATCGTACACCACACGACACCAGTCGTTGACCCAAACCCCCAACTTTCCCCACAGCCCCCCATACTTTCCTTTCACCCATTATTACTATCTGGCCAACACCTGCTGGACCTCTGTTTATCAACCAACTACTCAGCTACTCGTCATTCAACATGGCCGCAAACGGCGCCCGCAAAAGTACCCCAGACTCCCCATCCTGCCCCTCCATCTCTATGCTAATATTGCTGCCTCCAGCGCCCGCGCCTTCAACGTCCTCCTCAAAGCAAGGTCTAGTGGACCCAAGCATATACAAAGAAGTCTTTTCAGAAAAAGACAAGAAGCCCATCACCATCAAGCTCAAGAAGTCGGCTCCGAAGCAGACAATACCGGGCAATTGGAAGGAAAGCGAGATCATTGGTATGTCCTTCTCACGTCTTCCAAGTCGCGGCCTGCGCTCTAGATGAGCGGTGGGGGCTCGCTGGCGCTGCAGGCAGAAAAAGTAAGAATGTCGTCGCAAGGCGCAAGGCTCACAGCTCTCGCAGCCGTGGACACGTCAAAGAAGTCGGACACGGGCTCGACGACGCCATCGTCACCGCTAGTCAACCCGCTAGACGAGAAAACGCTGTCGGCATTCCCGACCGGCCGCCCGCTCGAAGACAAGGTCGACATGGTGCAATGCCGGCACTGTCGCCGCGCTGTAGTGCGCGCCGCGTCGGCGAACCACATCCGCGACTGCCTAAACAAGAAGCAGGAGAAGCTGAAGAAGAAGAAGGAGGCGAAGGAAGCGAAAGACGCCGCGCTGCGCAAGGAGAAGGGCGAGAAGCTCGATGACGAGGAAGGCTCCATCAAACATAATGCGCGCAAGAGTGCGGTCAAGGGCGCCGCTGCTGACGTCGATGCCGCGAAGAAAGGCAAGAAGCGCAAGTTAGATGCGGACGCGGAGAAGGCGCCGAATGCTAAGAAGAAAAAGAAGGACGAGCCGAAGCAGAAGACGGCGAAGCCGAAAGGTCCGGTCGATGTCGAGAGACAGTGTGGTGTAGCGCTGGCGAATGGTGGCTTCTGCGCCAGGAGCTTGACATGTAAAAGTCATTCGATGGGCCTGAAGCGCGCGGTGCCAGGTCGCAGTCTGCCGTACGACATGCTGCTGGCACAGTATCAGAAGAAGAATCAGGCGAAGCAGCAAAGTGAGTTGATCTTTTTTTTCTTCTAGACATTATGCCCGGCATAAGCATTGGTCGGATACCTATTGTTATTGTCTACGTGGTCCGGCATCAAGCTGGCTCACCTATCGGCTACGAACGCTTTTAGCGCCCTCCCGCTTTCGCCCTTATCCTTCTATAACCGCACCCTACTCTCCCTCTTCCATCCTGCATGGCGTCTTGTCCCAACCGCCCAATCCCTTCTCCTCGTAAACATGCTAACCCCCAAAACAGGAGCAGCAATCGACGCCAACGCCCCACTAGCGGACGACCTTGAGCCGCAAGGCGCCGTTGACTCAGACGAAGAGCGCGACGCCATCATGGCTGCAATTGCCAAGTCACGGCCGCGACCCCTCGCCACGCGCACCTTCATCTCCACAAAGAGCAAGTACCAGTACATCCGCATGAAAGACATGTTGCACAACGCGCTCGGTGGTGCCCGCGGCGCGGGGCTCTTCTCGACCGCGGGGCCCGGTGACGGCGCAGCAAGAGGCCTACTAGGCCTGGGCGTCGCGACCAGCGGTGACGGCTTTGCGGCTGCAGGGGCCGGCCCGGGCTCCGCTAGCGGGTTTGCGACGCCCCTGAGCGCAGGGCTGGATGCGCCCCAGCAGCCTGGGTCGCAGCAGCAGCCCGGGTCACAA
>KV748719.1:0-13231 GCA_001692915.1 Glonium stellatum | reverse complement strand
CGGTGGCGGAGGTTTAGTGGCTAATGGGCGGATTTTTTTTGTTAGAGCGAAAAGCGTTGCACTTTGATTGGTTTTCAGGAAGCAGAGGCGTTGGAGGAATTAGCGTGCGGTTTAGTTGGCACACTGTTGTTTGTTTTCATTACAGACTATGACCTACATCTAAGTCATTGCGTAAAACCAAGGGTTCTAACCACCGCCCGTATGTGCCTGATGTCGAGAAAAGGCCCCTCCCAACCAGCCCCCTTGGCAGCAGAAGCACCCAATTACGCCTGGGCCCAATCATAGATCCCGTGTTCCAGGAACGCCGCCGCTAAAGTACTAAAAAAAAACAAAACAACAAAAAAAATCATGAGACCATAATATCGGCCTCGCCGTTCCCGTTCATAGCATCGTCGTCATCGTCATCGTGTCCTTCCCTGTCTGCATCGAGTCCTAGATCCAGCCGCTGTGGAAGGTCTTTGCCGGCTTCCCGCGCCTTCTTCTCCGCCCAGGCGCGCAACCGGACGAGGTTTCGTATTCGAGCCTCGCGGCGCGCGCCTTGGCTGCCCAGTATGGCCTCGTTGACCCTGTTCGCGACGGATTGGCGCAGCTTGGGGTCGAGAAGGGCAGCGAGCGGTGGTGCGAGGTGTTCTTGGGGGAAGATGAGCAGTGCCATTGTGCGTTCTAGGTCTTCTAGAAACTCTGGGTTTGTGGGTGCTCGGGGCGCGAGTTGAGAGGTTGCGAAGTTGAGGGCGATAGTTATGTCGGCGTTGGGAGCGGACATGCAGGTTCGGATGAGCTCAATAAGCTGTAGTCGGAGTAGAGCAAAGTGGAGGGATGGGTCTAGGTCGAGGATCTGCCAGATGAGGGTACTGGTTAGCTTGTGCTGGCTATGATAGGCTGGTTTGAAAAATGTAATGATGGGATAGGTTGCTCATATTGAAGACTGAAGTTTTGGAGTTTGTTATCATCAACACCCGAAAGCTATGAGTGGTGCATGAACTATATTAATCATAACAACGAAGACTGCGCAGAGAAAAAAGCAGAGAAAAAATATACTGACTTGAGGGTTAAGGTCATTAATCTTGTGTATTGCAGTCTCAATATCGCCAGCGTGAATAGCATTCCGTATTTCTACCCTTGGCCGTATTGATTCTTCTTCAATGGGCGGTTGGATGTTGGCTTCCATAGCAAATTTCTTCGCTGCCGACGGATACCCTTCGTTGATCAGGTAATCCATAATGACGAAGTTTATGTCCCTGTCAAGAGCGGCGATAGACATTAGCTTTTTGTCCTCCATCAAAACAGTACGGTGATGGCAGAAGTAATGAGAGCATAAGACTCTTAGGTTATCAGAAAAACAAGTTAACATATTCTCCACATGAAATTTCGGAGAGATTCCCAACTTGATATTTGGCACATCATGAAAGAGAGAGGGATGGTGTGCTAGGTCAGGCAGCAAATAAGAAGGATGCCTTACGTCTTGGATGGTTTGATCTCGTCTACCCGACGTTCGAAGGGATGCCGTGTCGGCGTGGCTGCCGAGACAGAAACCGTTGAAGAGCTCTAGCAGGCGATAAGCTTCCTTTCCAGCCATCATGGTTCAGGTGATGGGTATTACCATGGTGAAAGAGATATTGCTACCGTGTCTCCATCAGTTGTGGATAGGCGCTGTTCGACATAAGTCGAGGGACAGAGCCGGTTGCAGATTTTTCTTCGGGCTGTGGAGAAGAAAAGGATGGCTCGACGTCCAGCTTCGACTTGGTGGAGCCGGTTTAGCGACGGCTTGGCACGCTTTATGTCAGCGTTCAAGGCACGGTTCGAGCCCAAGGCCGACTGACCGACAAGTCGTGGCCATGCAGCTTCGGTTTGTGCACTCGAGCGCGGCATTGCTAGCCCTATCGGAATGCTTTTAGGTTGTGACCGCGTACCGTGGAAGCTCTGAGTATATTTACAAGTGGATATGTGCACTGCATATGCACCCCTCGCACATATATTAGCTTTGGATTCTCCCACACCTTTCAGCCGATCTCCGATTGGACAAGCTTAACTAATGTACAACGTAGGTAGCAAGCCTCGCTTCAGCTCTTTTTGACTTTGTTGATTTCTCGAGACAAACGTATACCGCTTACTTCTCTTAACCCTGGCTACCTCTATTGTTATTCTTTAGCCATCTTACACCTCGGTACATTGCTATGGTGTGATATTATTCTTTCTAAGTGGAAATTTGAACCATATTCCTTCCGCCACCATGGCGTCGATCCAGAGAAGCCATTATTCTCCGCCATGGGGGAATGCAAGCATTATTGGGGTCGCTGGGAGCTCTGGTTCTGGTAAAACATCGTTGGCCCTTGCCATAGTAGCGTCTCTCAACCTTCCCTGGGTCGTTATCTTGTCAATGGTTTGGTCTCCATCCAGATTTCAGAGGTCTCGTGAGCACATCTGATAGGACTACAGGATTCCTTCTATAAGCCTTTGACACCCGAGCAGTCGGCGGCAGCTTTTCGGAACGAGTATGACTTCGACTCGCCTGATGCTATCGACTTTGATGTCCTAGTGGACCGTCTTCGGGATATCAAAGAAGGGTATGCATAGCCTTATCGCAGTCTCGCTCAAGTGCTCATGATAGCATAGAAAGAAGGCTGAAGTTCCTGTCTACTCTTTCGAAAGTCATGCTCGGCTGGAGAACACTACTACAATCTACTCTCCTCATGTGTTAATATTAGAGGGTATTTTTGCCCTTCATGACCAGCGAGTGCTAGACATGCTTGATTTGAAGGTACCATATGAGCATTTCGCCCTTTACGACACCGCCAATTTGACTAGCTGATCGTTCTCTAGATATTTGCCGAAGCGGACGGTGACCTCTGCCTTTCCAGACGACGTACATATCTCTTCTCTAAATATCCTGTCCTCTCTAGCTAACGGTGCAGCAAGACAGTTGTTCGCGATGTTAAAGAAAGAGGACGGGATATTGAAGGTTGCATCAAGCAATGGTTTTCTTTTGTCAAGCCAAATTTTCATAGATACGTTGGCCCTCAACGAGAAATAGCTGGTAAGTAGAGCCTCCTTTTGCCTAGGGGGCTTCTGAATAAGTGGCTCACATCTTCAAGATATCATAATACCTCGAGGAATTGAGAACAAAGTTGCCATAAGTACGTCATAAATCTCTATGATTGAAGGATAGAACCACCTCATAATGTGTTAGGCATGGTCTCCGACCACATTCAAAAGATACTTTCGCATAAGTCTAAAATGCACCAAAGCGAACTGCGTCGGCTAGGCAAAGTTGCCGAGGATGCTCCTTTGTCCTCTAATGCCATCATCTTAAAGCAGACGAACCAAATCCGTGGTATCAACACGCTTCTTCTTAACCCATCAACATCTAGAGAAGATTATATTTTTTACTTTGACCGGATGGTTGCGCTTCTAATTGAGAGAGCCATGGACTTTCTTCCGTTCGAGCCAAAGCAGGTTTGGACACCTCGTGGGAATACATATATGGGCTTGGATCGATCGGGAGAAGTAGGTCTTCTGTCACCATCCTCATTCTACTACCAACAAACTCATTTCTCTATTAGGTCAGCGCCGTAGTGATTCTACGTGGCGGTAGTGTGCTTGAAACTGGTCTCCGGCGAACTATACCTGACTGTCGTACGGGCCGCATTCTCATCCAAACGAATTACCGAACGGGAGAACCTGAGCTGCATTATAGAGCGCTGTCTTCTGGTATACCTTTTTCTAACTATTGACCTTCATAAATTTATGCTAATTCTATCTTAAGATATGTCAGAACATGCCCTCGTACTCTTACTCGACCCCCAAATGTCAACCGGCGGGGCAGCGTTGATGGCGGTGCGCGTGCTAGTCGATCATGGAGTTCCAGAGGAGCGAATAGTGTTTGTGACGTACATGGCAGGGCGAGTTGGCGTCAATAGGTTACTGAGCGTGTTCCCAGAAATGCGGGTTGTAATGTGTAGAATGGGAGACGACATGTTGAACAGGTGGGTGGAGGCGAGATATCTAGGATGCTAATAGAGCAAAATCCACATATGTACAGCGAACCATAAGTCCATACTCTTTGACTTCTCGAAGTGCCTGTCGAAATGCTCTTCGTTTCTGCACGGGCCTTACAACTACCGTGCGGGCAATGTTGGGGACAGCCAACCTGTACACCTCTCCTCCGTAGCTCGGACTTAATGGAAGGAATAACGGACCTAAAACGCCTAAAATGCCACCAAAAATCCTCCTGTCTTTAACCACCCCCACAGAGCACTCGACGCCAAAACCCCCTGGCTCTGCCCCGCTTAGCAATACAAGCCATGAGCCTATGTTATAAGAAATATTCCGTAGTGACCTCCTTGCCTTGTTGTTGTTGCTGCTCTGCTCGGTGTACATCGTTCTCCGGTGATGCATCGAACACATTAAAGAATCGTTCTCCGGTGTCGCTGACCTCTAACACACTGGCCATATTCCCACATCGGTAACAATAATTAGGCGCACTCCACACAGTACTCAACCGGTCATCATACAGCACTTGAAAGCCTTCCTGGCAAAGCTGGTGCGCGCGTAGTATGTGTGACATGGCGTTGACCTCCAAGAACTTTTTCACGACCTGCGCCCCAAATGTATATCCGGCACCTCTAGGGCTCAGCGAGAACTCATCACGCTCGGGATCGGGGTCGCTCCACACAAGATCCGCCATAGGGCCCTCATGGGGTATTTCCCGGAAACGATCGATGATTTTGATTTGGTCGATCGAATGGATGGAGGGGGAAAGGCCGCCGTGCACGCAGAAGATCTGGTCGTTGATCACGACGGACAGCGTCAGGAAGTCGAACATGTCGGTGAAGTAGTGCCATACATTCGCGTTACCATATTTGCGCGAGCACTCAGTGTAGAAGCCGTATGACTGTGTGACGCCACGCGATTCGTGATTGCCCCGGATGAGGTGGACGCGGTGAGGGTACCGCAGCTTAAGGCAGACAAGGAGGGATATTGTTTCCACGCTGAAGAGGCCACGATCGACGTAATCGCCTGTGAACGAATAAGATTGTTAGTGGAAGCCTGCGCAGGAGGGTGTCGCGTGCTGGGAAGGGGAGGCCGCTTGCATACCAAGGAACAGGTAGTTGGTGTCCGGACAAGGCCCTCCAATCTTGAATATCTCTATCATGTCAAAAAACTGGCCGTGAATGTCACCGACGACCGTCACCGGTGCACGGATGTGCACCACGTTGCTCTCCTTCATGAGGAGCTCCTTCGTCTTCGCGCATATTGCCTCGATGACCGACTCGGCCAAAAGTTCCTTCTTGTAAAGCCTTGCTATGCACTCATCGAGATCGACAGTTGCTGCAAAACAGAGAGAGAAGTCAGCCTCGAGGGGTATTTCGTTTCGGAAAGATAGTTCTTACACGGAAGACCTGGCATATCTAGAGGTCTATAGTAAGTGTAAGGTTTGCGCCGACTCCTTCATTCGCAAAAGGTTCAGGGAAATAAATCCAAGCTGTTTGCCAAGTCTGTATCGTAAAATCATTCTCGATGCATCCTGAATTTTCTCTGCAGCAAGACTGTTACTGGAGTCAACGTATTGGAGGCGGTATGGAGGACATGAACGACTTTGCGAGGCACGGGTCGTTTAGTCACTGCCAACCAGCGTGCCAATCAGCTCTTTTAGTCATGGCTACAGGGTTGACTTCAGGCACTTTACCACAGCTTAAGTGCAATTGCGAGAAGGCCTGTATAAGCTTCACATGTTCTATTCTTGTATCCTATTCTGCATGCCCCCCCAAAGCCTATCCAAGACATTCATTGCATCGGTGCAGTTAAACGAATCGCGTTGCAAGGAGCCCGCATTGATAACTTAGTCAGCCAGAGCGCCGCCTCGGAAGACATCAAACTAATAACCTTTACGGCCAACCTCACCAACGACAGGTCGTGCATAGCAGCCCCATCTTCAGCCTGTTCGCCCCATTTCCCATGTCTCCGCTACTTTCAGACCCTCTATGCCATAGCCAATTCGTCTCATCTCGTCTCCGGAGCTCTTCCTCTTGGCGGCTGTTCTCCCTCTCACCTCATCAGCTTTAAAGTTCAATTCTATCGTTCATCACGTTCATCTCTGTAATACTCTTTTTTTCACTCAATTTCGAACCCCTGGGGCCTCTAATACGCGCTGTTTGCCTCCTTGCGGGGGGCTTGTGCATTTTCTTCGCCAAGCTTTGTGGTTTGAGTTTAGGCTTGAGACATAAGTAAATCTTCCACTTTTTTCCTTATCAACGCAACAACCAACATACATGTATCCACAACTGTGTTTATTAAAGCCTCATCTTGCTCTCTTCCGAGCTGTGTTCTTATATTTTCTTAGCTAGAAAGGCTATTTTCGGATGGCGTGGAGTGGACCCGCAGCAGGCACGGCGCCGTACCAACCACCCCAGTATGCAAATGGCCAGCCGCCGTATCAGCAACCACCTTACGGCCAGCAACCACAGCAGTATCCTCAGCAGCCATATGGCCAACAGCCTCCATACGGTCAACAGCCTTATCAGCAACCACCCTATGGCCAACCTCAATATCCTCAAGGTGGCCCTCCACAGCAAGGCCAGCCTCCCAGTCAGTAAGTTACACTGAATTATTTCTTATCCTGCGTTTATTGGATTATCTTTTATGTAAAAACAGTTGCGTATAATCTTTTACGGCTCACTTCGACGCGTGCCTGGCGTAAAGCAAGTCGTGGTTTGATGGCGCTGATAATATGACAGAGCGCCATATCAGAAGCGCAAGGGCAACCCGATAATCACACGATATCCACCTCCACCAGGCTATCGTGGCCCTGCCCAAAACCAAGGCCCTCCTTATGGACAGAACCAATATCCGCCGCAACAGGGTGGCTATCAGCCTCCTCCGCAGGCCGGATATCAGCAAGGGTATCAACAGCCTCCAAACTACCAACAGGGTCCAGGCTATCAGCAACCACAAGGTTATCCGCCACAGCCAGGCCCGTATCAACCTCCGCCAAACTACCAACAGTCTGGGGGGTACCAGCAGCCTCCACAGAACTATCAGCAAGGCTATCCTCAACCTAGCTACCCACCCAATCAGGGAGGATATCAGCAGCCGCAAGGCTATCAGCAACCTCCACAAGGCTACCCACCTCAGCAAGCAGGCTACCAAGGCTATCCGCCCCAATCCGGCCAGCCGCCTCAAGGTCCACCTGACCCTAATGCTCCACCATATCCTCAGTCCGGACAGCCTTGGCAGCCTCCAAACCAACAACCACCTTATCCTCCGAGCGATCAGCATGGTCCGTATGGATCTCAGCCGCTCCCAAATGCGCAGGATCCCAACGCAACACCCATCCCAGCCCCAGTCCAGCCTCACATAGATCAAACCACACCAACTCAAGGACAGCCTTCTAGCGCCGTAAGCATGAGCTCTGACCAGGGCAACGGGTCGAAACCTGGTGAATTATATCTGGCCTGGGATGACTGGGACTTTGACTTTGATGGGGCGATATGGCCGAAGGGAAACGAGCCAATCGATCCAAATCTAAGCCTTGGCGTTATTTGTGAGTCAAGCCAATATCGCAGTTTTGATTTAGAATCTAATGTTTCATAGTATGGCGCCCAGCAAAGCAGGTGACGCGTGCTTTACCTTCGACATATGCCGAAGCAGAAGAGCAAGCGCTACGGCCGCCTGCCGAGAAGCTTGGAAACGGAGAGTCCGTGTCGATCTATTTCACCTTAGAAAACTCGCACGAAGCATTCTTAAATGTGAGACAAACGGACGACTGGCCGAACGTCATGGATGACCCAATTTTCGTCGAATTTCCAGACACTGATGTTGAGCTCATCTCCTTGGAGGATGTCATTGCGAACCGCGACCGCCCTGATTGGTCAGTTGAAGAGGTGGTTCAGGATCGAGAAGATGGCGAAGTGACTGATTCCAATTGGAACGTCATGGACAACCTTGAGCAGGCCTTGACCTCGGGCCAACACTCTACTAGTGAGCTACAATCAGGCCCAAGAGATAAATCAAATTCCCCACATGCCCAGCCTTCGGCTGCGAAGGACCAGAATCAAGAAGACATACTCGCTCAATTAGGTGTTACAGGTTCACCAAAACCAGTATATCCGACTCCGGGCCCGGCTTATATGCCTCCTCAACCCGTAGAGGAGCCCATGAAAACCCCAGAAAAGCCCCCTCGGTAAGAAAATTGCTCATATAACCGTGGGTTTAACTGACATGCTGCTAGGCCCTACGGCGATAAGGGACCTCCTCGCTCTAATTCGTATGGCGGCTACAGGAGCTCATCGTATGGACAGCCTCCTCAGCGCGGCTATAGCTCAATGTCATCTCATCATTCACGCCCCCCACCCCCTCCTGAATCCGAACGTTCTCCGTCTTATGATTCGTGGAAACCCGAACAGCCATTGAACCGTACCAACGGACACGCTAGCTATGATGGTACACGCGATAGTCCTGCGCGATCTGAGGGAAGCAACCGTACCTTAGCAGGCTCGGACTTTGAAATGGAAAATAACAAGACTAACTCAACGAACGGAGCTGATAAAATTCGTCCGCCAGAGCCTCGGCTCCAGCGCACTGAAAGCTCCGCCTCAAGAAAACGAAGCTATGATGAGACTGATCAAGAGGATGGTAAACTGCGACAGTCCGATGACTATACTCCTCGTTTAAAGAGACGCCAGCCACAAGTCGCTGCCGCCTATAGGTAGGATTACTCTTCGGAGCGTGGTATCTATGGCTGATGTTTATAGTCGTCGATAACAAATTTATCGGAGCGTAATAGAGATGTTGCTCTGCGCTGTTGAAATTCTGTTTTGTAAAGAGTAAAAGTAATAACCGCCGCTTGTACTATATACATTCTGCATCGTGCGACGGCGCCAGTGGGATCTTTCCTTCGTATCCTTTTACCTGTTGACCTGATTCCGGTCCAGTCTGGGTTGCTTCTTAGTATCAGGCTTGTAGCGATTGGGGCCAGGAAGCTCCCTAGATCGCTGTCTGGCATTATCGCGCCTCCTATTTATCTTCTACTGTCTCTAGGCTTCCGTCTGCTGCCTCAAACCCTGTTATTTTTTTAAAATTCCATCTCATGGCGATCCGGTTTTCGTAGAGTCGTTTTCCAAATGTCTTTCAAGTTCAAAACTGTCACAAATGCCGTCAAAGCTAAATAGTAATCTCTCGTCGCTCTGCTTATTGACCATGAACATTCCGAACATTGTCAGCTCACTCGTCACTTGTCTGTTAGTCAGGGATCCGAGTTTTCAACAGCCTCTATAACTCCTTCAAATCACCTCTAATTTCCTGGCTCTCACGTTGAACCGTCAATCGTTAGGTTCTCTACTTGCCGGTACTGTTGGTTCATTTATCAATTTCGGATATCCATATAGATGTAATATCCACGGGGATGATTTGAAGAGGACGTTACTATTCTACTTCGCAGAAGTGTTGGGCGGAACTTAGACGGTATCACACAACCTAAATACCTTGGAGGGCAACTACACATGGCTCACGGTTATGCTTTCGGGTTCCGGTGGGCCTCTTTTGAAGTTTGCAGAAGCTTATCGAGACTGCTTGTTGTGTGGCAACGATTAAACAAATTGCCCCTTCCACTCTCTTTTCCAAGAGCAGACCTGATGCGTAACCGTGAGTTGTGTGTAGCTGATTCTAGTGCTCGTCATTTAGCATCACGTTAACCAGTCAGCTTATAACGAATACGCTCTAATGGTAAGGTAAGATCTCGAGAGGCATAGATTTCAGATAGCTATCTGTCATTTCACCAATCTATCCTCCTCGCCCTCATCGCTGCTTTCCTCACTCTCGGTTTCCTCTTCCTCTTCCGAACTTTCCTCTTCTTCTTCAGTCTCCTCTTCGGTTTGCTCGCTCTCTTCTTCGTCCTCCGCCAGCCAATCATCCAACGACTTTTCGTTCATGCCATTCGTCTTCTTAGGACCAAGGCCCGTATCCACGGCCTTGCCAACGCCAACTGCACTGTCCAACTTCTCACTCGCCGTCTCCCTCCGACCCGGTTCATACTCCTTGCCAGGCCCACTAGCCTCGTCTCTCAGCCGCGGATCGGGCTCCTTCCCGTCTTCCACCCACGGCGGCAGATCCTCGTATCCTTTGAGCCCACCCACCCCGCCTTCATCCCCGACGACCAGACTCGCGCTACCGAGTGTATAGCCCTTGCGAGTCTCGCTGGGGCTTGGCGTCTGCGGCACAGGTTTCGGTGCGAGGAGAAGGAGAGAGGCGAGCTGGGTGGAGGAAGGAGTGGACAGCAGCGCGCGGTAGACGCGGGCGCGGTCCCTGAGGTCGTAGGAGGTGTCGTAGCGGGTGAGGAGCAGGACGTAATGATAGAGTGCCTGTATCGGATGCGGTTTTTCCGCCTCCTGATGCCCCTCATGCGGGGCTTCTTCCCTCGCCAGCTCCGTTTCCCTGAATCCGCCCTCCTCGTCCTCCAGCCCGGACAGCAGCGTCGACGTGCTCTTCGGCTGCGACGGCTGAGGGACGGGGTCCGGGGGCGGGTTCGCGTTCAAGTAATGCACGTAGACTTTCGCGGCCAGCAGCATGATCTGCAGCTTCGCCGCCTCCGCCTCGTCGCTGAACCCCTTGACCAGGATGCGCAGCACGTCGGCCGCGATGTTGTTCTCCGGGTCCAGCCCCGCGAACTCGCCGACCAGCCATATGATGCTGGCGCGGGCTTGCGCGCTGGTTGCCGCATCTAGATGCTTCGCCAGCCGCACGACAGTGGTGCGGTGTGCGTCGGGATCGCGCTGGATCAGGTGTCGGATGACCTCGAGGCTCTCGGCGACGAGGTGGGCGTCGGCGCTGCCGATGTGCGCGAGCAGTAGACGCAGGCAGCGGGCCGAGGTGCGCGGGCTGGTCGCGCTGCTCTGCGCGCACCGCCCGATGGCGCGCACCGCCTCGCGCACTAGCCCCGGGTCCTGTGACCCGCTGCGCGAGAAGTGCGATAGCTCGGCTAGGATCAGGCTCTGTAGCCGTGGCGACGCGTGCGGGAAGATCAGCGTGAGCAGCTCTAGCTTCAGCTGCCAGATGTGCGGCGCGTCGGTGCTGCGGACTAGGAAGTGCGTGTAGTGTGCGACGAAGGGCTCAGGCCGCGCTAGGCACACTTGCACGATGTTGTAGAGTGCGATGTGCTGGATGTCGGTGCCGGAGCGTAGTAGAGAGATTAAGGGCCCGATGGCGCTGTCAAGGTAAGTCGAGTTCCCTAGATAGAGGTAGCAGCGGGCGACGGCGATAACGACGGCGGAGTTGCGGGATTGTAGGAGCGGCGTGCATGATTTGAGAAGGAGGTCGAGATCTGGGTCTAGCAGAACGATTTCTTCGGTAGTGTGGGAGGGGCTGCCGTCCTCTGAAGAGCTGTCCGAGTCGTAGAATCCCTTAGTAGTTTTTGTAGTTGTGGTATTAATATTAATATTTGAACTGCTTTTCTTAACACGCCTCGTTCGCCGTGGGAAAGATTTCCGTGCATATAGCATCATGAGCCGCAGTGTTGCCAACTGACCCCATTCGTCCATGTCTACTAGCTTGCGAATAAGGCCGCGATAGTGGGGGTGTATTAGATCTATCCAGTCTGGGCAGACTTCTAAAAATGCGGCGACAGCCGCACCTGCTACAAAGTACTGCTTGTCTCCTAGTAATGTGGATAAGCATTCCAAAAGCTGCGGCAGCGTCGTAGGGTCCAGGGAGTAGCACTTCGGTATAGCCAACGCTGCTGCTCGCCGCACGTATGGGCTCATGTCGCCCGCCCCCCGCCTGATTCCCAGCGACACAATCTGGCTAATGACGGGAACGCGGATGCCCGACATCACACGTAGCGCTAGCGCACGCAACTGAGGGTTTGAGTCTGTGAGAGACTTCTGGATCGTGTTGATGGACAGCAGCGCCGTGTCCGGTTCCGCTTCGGCATGATGGAGGAGGTATATGTAGACGAGCTTCTTGATTTCGAGGGAGGGTGATGCGATATTTTTGATTACGGAGCTGAAGTAAGGGAGTGTGGGTTGGTTGCGGTATGTCATCTACCCGGGAATATAAATTAGCATTAGGTATCGTGCTGCAAGGTAGAGAGGCGCTCGTACAGTAATGACTTTCCGCAAGCCTTCGAGCACATCGCGGTCGGAGCGACTGTCGAGCAGCTTCTTGAGCTGGGCGGCAGGTAGCACACGAGTAGACGTCTTCCGAATATAGCTAGCATCGCGGGCAGCTTCGAGGGTGAGGTCTCGAGCTGTGGGAGTAAATTGGGCGTAAGTTGCTGGGTGCATGACGAGGGGTGGTGGTGTGGAGTGTACCTGTTTCCAGCATGCTGGAGATGCGGGATATCGACTCCATTTCTCCGTCCTCCCTCCCGGCGTACTTGAGACGTGGAGCGTTGTTGGTTGCGGTTTTTTGGGAGAACGAGTGGGGGTGACGTTGTGGTTGTGTGGGATGGCGCAAGCTGCTTCTCTTCCTTGACGCCGGAGCTTCAACACCGCAACACAATTCTACTATGGGTTGAAAAACAAAGCAACACGGCCTCTGCCGATATACAATATCCTCTTCGGCTTTCTGAATCTACGGAGCTCCAAGACAACCCCCAAAATTTCAAACATGTCTGGCGCACGACCCAACTCAAACCCACATCACGGCTCCTCCGCACCTTAAAGCAGTCCAACAACGCACTTCCTTATCGCTCCTCCAATGGGCCCAACACCAGGATGCAAGCCCTCCCTCACGCCCACTGTCCTCCGCCCACTCACCCTCCCCGCCCTCCTCACCCACCTAGTCTCACAACCCACACCCCGCCAAACAACCCTCATAGTCTGCAACACACGCTCCGCCTTCCTCACCTCACTCCTCGCCTCTCTAAATCCCGCGTCACAGTCATCAGACCTAGAACAAGAAAACCCCAACCAGCCCCTCCTCCCCCCAACCCTCCGTACCCTCCTCACCTCCCGCTACACCCGCCTCGCCTTCTGCGCCTCCGTCCCCGCCCTCCAAGCCTATCTCGCCGCCTACAACGGGCCAGCCGGAGCCACCGACATAACCCGAAAGGAACACTGCAACGAAGACGAGGGCGCAGGTGGGGGGAGGCAGCATGGCGCGGAAGAGCCGGACGCGGGGCCGCCCACGCTGCTGCTGCTGAACCCGCTCGCGCTGCTGGCGCCTACGCCGGCGCTCTCGGCGCAGGGGCTTGGGAGGCTGGTTGCGGCGGCGGTGGAGGCGGCGGGGAGGGTCGGGG
>KV748715.1:4618-16151 GCA_001692915.1 Glonium stellatum | reverse complement strand
CTCGGCCCCCGCCCCAGTCCCCGTCCCCTGGGCCTCCCTCTCCCCTTTTCCCAGCGCCCACGACGCGGCCTGAAAGGCGCCGGTCACGCCCCTGACGGCCCAGGCGACGGCAGGCACGCCGTAGCCGCCCATTGCGGCGCTCTGCAGCGTGGCGAAGGCGCCGCCGGCCGCGCCAGTGCCAAATGCTGATTGGATTCCTGCTGCCACGGATGCTGTTGGAAGGTGGTTAGTTTGGGTGGTTTTGCGGGGATGGGGGATGGGGGATGGGCGTGGGTTGGAATTATGGGTTTACGGGTTTATAAGTTTAGGGTTTATGGGTTTATAAGTTTATGGTTTATGGGATTATGGAATTCCGAGGCTATGAGACCATCTCAACAAAGAAAACTATCCATACCTGCACGCGGGCCAGCGCTCGTCCAGCCCAGCAGCCCCAGCAGTGGCTCAGACAACAAGCCCGGCGCGATCAGCAACACGCCGCTGGTGACATGGAACGCGGTCTGATACGGGTGCGCCACGACCCAATCCTTCACGTCCGCGGGCAGGCTCTTATAATCAACAGCGGCAATGTGGTCCTTGGCCTCGCGGAACTTTGCCTGGGCCTCTGCGGGGAGCTGGCTGTAGTCGACGGTGCGGATGTGGTCCTTGGCCTCGTGGAACTTTGCTTGCGCGTCAGTGAAGAACTTGTTGTAGTCGACGGAGGTAGCGCGCTCCTTGGAGGCTTGGTAGGCGGTGCTTGCGGTGCCGGCGATTGAGGCGGAGGATTTCTACGCGAAGGAGGAAAGTTAATTAAGAGCGGTCTGGGACAAGGCTGAGATACCGGGTGTGGAGGATACTAAGGCGGCTGCGCCGTTGGGTTTGATGAAGGAGAGTTTTCTTACCATTGCAGACATGGTGATAGGTAAGTAGATAGTTATCACGAAATCTTCGTTGCTTTTAGGGTGGGTGGTGTAGAGGCTGGTGGATGGAGAGACTGGTGGTGTGGGTCTTAACTACGCCGCATTGACGCACCCTAATCGATAAGGCGGTTGCCTGGCGACACAGGCATTAATGCTGTCAATGGAAAAGGCGATGGAAAGTCAAGGAATTATTATCTCATTAAGAGGAATCCCGAAAGGTGTTCTGAAATAGAGAAACCCTACTGGTTAAGCGTCTCACGTCCACTTACAAGCAATTGATGCTATTACTACACAATTTCATTTTGTTGAACAACCTGAACACACATGAAATTAAACAAAGGATTTGTACAGTGTCTATCGGGGGAAAGATATGAAGTAGGTACTATCGCTTTAAAAGAAGCTAATTTGACAAGCCGCTAACGTTAGCATGCGATCTCCAAAGCTTGTTTCTCCTTCCGCGGCCCCTAGCATAAGTGAGCACAAACCACTCCAGCATCCCTAGACAACAATCCATCCTTGGCTCACTATGGCGTGAACATCATATACAGCTTATTAAAACCGCCATTGCTTCAAAATCCTAGATACAACCCTAACACCCATATCGCTCTCGCTTTACAAACACCTTATCGGCCTTTACTATTTCCCGCTTGTTATATCGATCTTCATGGGCGGAAAAGATTTTACAAAGGTACTCACACTCACGGAAGAGAAATTACAGAGTTATCCGGATCAGCTATAGAGCGGGACCTATATGGAACGATCATAATAGAACACACGCACAGTGCATCAAGCCCGGCCGCATCTCGAAAGACATACAACGCCACAACAAACTATACACTTCTCGCTCCCCTCTTCCATGAAATCCTAGCTACATTTAGCGAATATATCCGCCAGGCCAAATGCTCAGATTCCCTTTCAGATCTGGGAACTTGTATGTGTGCTCTTTCCAACGCTCACCGTGCCGAGCTCCTCGGCCAACAAATACTACAAATCCATTGAAGGGACCACTGGAGTAAAGACTGACTGGCGGTATCGCCCGTCGCGATAAACCACGCTGTTCGAGTCTTTCGCTCCCTACGCTTGGTTTACACACATGCAGCAAAACCAGTCGGGAATACAGCACTTGGCGTATCCCAGCCTTGTTTCGACACCGATAGCTTGGTTCAGGGCCCCGGCATCGAGAATCTATCGAAACTGCCTCCAAAAAACTCTCCGTAAATAATAATATGAAATGGTGCCGCCAGCGGCTGAATATCAGTCGTGCTAGTGTCTGAAATCTCGTCTCTTCAATCGGGTGCATCCTGCCACTGGATCCGGCACACTTGTAGATGAGGTCGACGGCGGGGTGAATACCTGAGAAACGAAGCAAGCGTAGCTCGCGGATTCGTTCTATTGTTAAGCTACTTATATTCGATGCAAAGGTCTAAAAACCTCTATCCCTCCTGGGAAGATGGTGCGAAGGGTTGATTCATTAGACGGTGAGGATACTGGCCATGTGCCTAACCGTCTTGAAACTGTAACAACTGGAAAATATGGCGATGAGTCGAAGAAGGTTTATGAGGCAGCAGCGGTGAACGACAGATGGTGCGTGGGAGTGTTAGTAAGAAGCAGTCGCGCAGCGCCTGGCAGGCTGGTGAAATATTTTTGGAGTCTTCGCTATTACGAAGGTAATCTAGCAGAGTGACGAGGATATCTCTTGGAGGGACAATAGCTTAGAGCATCGGTGTTGTGCTATTGCAGTGAAACCGAAGGTAATACTATCTACCCTTCGCCGTCTTAAGCTCAGAAGTTATTGTGTGGAGTATATAAAACCCCTTTGAAGTGAGTCCCGAAGCAAGAATGTCTGGCGATGAAAATGCTGCGTCAAATCCCCCATCTAGGAGTTGTATTCTTGATAGAAAAGGCGCACGTTGCTCGAAAATGAGCATATAAGCAGTCGGAAAATTAATTTGCTCTTTATCTCCTATACCAATTAGGTCTAGTTATGCCAAGCTCGTCAGCCCCAGATCAATTTCCGAGCGTCACCACCGTTTAAAGACCCGTGCCTGTTTACCCCGGCGAAGCCAACGAACAGGCGCTCGGAATTAATAAACCATGTTGTTTAGGCTTTTTATTGGAGGAGTTCGAGTTCGCGAATATGCTATCCTAGAAAAGCTTCATTACGCTTTGCAGGCCCTAGTACAATGCAGCGGAGCTGTTCGAAGCGAGGCAGCGATGATAACTTGCTATCTCATTCATTCCTTCATTCCTTCAGGATAGTATCTCGGGATGATCCCATTTATATGCGTCGAGCTGGCATTCTGAGCTATCTTCAGTTCTAACGCCTCTGCTAAGATGAGAGCTTGCTGAGTACCCATTGTTAAGCCCATATAGCGTAGCGTATCAATCACGTATTTCTGCACTGGTTTAGTTGAAATTCCCATAGCACCTGCGATGTGAAGTGACCAGCAGAACGAGAACCCTCCAGATACGCGAATCAACGGTAGGCGAGAAATTTGGTGTGAGGGTGTTCGAAACGACATATGTCTGCGACGCTGAAAGTTTGACCATGGGAAGCGGCGATCTAATGATCCAAGACTGCTGCTAGAAGTTATTCCAGTATCGGAGGATGCTTTATGATTAGATGTATAACCAAGATGCTGAGGTACACTGGCAAGAATGTCGGATTGTAGTTGATAGAGTGTTTGCGTTGAGGACTCGAATTGTCCGACGTGTTCATGGCTAATGAACACGGGAGGACTTGAAGAAAACCCAACTAGCAAAGTATTACGGATTATGTCGTTGATGTGGATCCTGATGGTGCGTGTGGAATTCCAGACAACAGCTGACAGAAAGTCCGTGTAAATATGATAGTAGCCACAGAACACATTATCGGACGGAACATCAATATACTCAGTTTGGTAGTTCCAATCAGACGATTCGGCGGCAGAAAATATCGATGATGCTTGTTTATCGAGATCCACCGCTTTTTCAAATATGGTCTGTAACTTGGAGATGTTTCCACGCACCAAATCGGATCGGAAATCAACAAACATGGCTAGCATCTCCAAAAAGCGCCATGTCGGATCGGTCGAAAAAGTATGCTTTGCAAGTTCAGCGTTGAGTTCGCGAATGTAATCAGGCACCCGAGTAGACTTGGCCATACAATTCATCATCAGGTTCGTCGTTACTTGTATGTACACTTAATGTGGAAGTACAATTAGCATGAGCTTCAAAATAAGGATTTTGGTTACTACCAGAGTCCGCTTAATACTTCTGCCCATAGCGTTCCCACTTCTAAATGCCACTTGAGTGGCATATAGTTAGGGTCCCACAAGACGGACGTACAAAGATAGGAACATGGTATTTGTACTGGGAGCTTACGTACTTCGTCTTCCGGTGAAGGATGCAAATTGCTCCGGACCCCGCAATTTGAGTAACATGGCGGCGCCATCAATGTGGGTCCTCCATGCTGCAACTGAGCGGGTACCAGCATGGCCTGTCATGGCCTCAAACAAACTAAGTAGCAAGACCGAGAGTAAGGTACTGTCCTTTTTAACTTCCCTGTGAGAAGCTAATGTTGTATTTGTCAGCCGGATCCCGGCCAAATATCGTTTCTTCGCCTCCATCATCAAACCCGGGTGATGAGAGACAGTGGCTACTCCCGCAAGACCGAGGGCTTTCATACAGGTGGCAACTACATGGTCAAATCCATAGTCAGATAGATCAGCCCTGTAGGGGCTTGCTGCTGCGGAATCTCCATCAATGCCGGTTGCATAGGTTGAAAGGAAGAATGTCATAGCCTGCTCATCAATTGTCGGCGATAGGCTGGAAAATGATGATAAGCTTGGAGTTGAGGAATCATTTTGTGGCCGGAGCCAAGACCGAGACCGGGAAACTTGCATCGAATCACCAGGGATTTGCGGTGAAATGGCTGCAGGAGGCTTAATCGGGCCTTGGTTCCTGCGGGCAATGGCTTTGGTTTTCGCCTGGACTGCTTTTAACTGGACTTTGGCAGATTCGTCTCGGAACATCAAGTCTAATTGATTTCGGTACCCTGGACACTCTTGTCGCATCTCCTCGCAATTAACACACCCTTCAGGACGCTCATCGCACTGTGGCATGCTCATTAGCAAATGGAATCCTAATGGCTGCTGCTATCATCTTCGACTTACCCGGATCTTCCTTTGCCGGCATCTTTCGCAGCCAGTTGACGGTTTTCCGCGGAAGACCATTGGGGCTATCGAGGGCTATATTTGATATTCTTTACTAAGCCAATCTAAGCAAGCAGGCAAAAGCTTTTCTGGTAATAGAAGTTGAGGGAATTTAATAACTATGACACTCTTCTGAGTCGCGAGGATTCTCGGTTTTCAGGCGACACAGAATCGCGAAGCGAGGCTTGATGCTGCCGTTTGAAGTATGGAAAGCGGTGCTTCTAAGCCACGAAGCTGCCTTAAATTTCCTGTAGACATACGGAGTTGCCGTGTAGAACTCTGTAATGTTGGTGGCGCAGTACGCAGCAGTCGTAGACATGGCGGTAAGGGGCTGTGGTGGGATAAGCGCTTTACTTAATCGAGCCACCTTTGCGCGAACCAATTAACAAGCCGCTTTGAGCTGACATGCCACTCCTTCAGATTACTAAGCCCTGCATTTCGCTTTCATAGCGAGCCTGTCGCTTTCATAGTGAGCCTTTCATCACACAGAGGGCTTATTACAGCATGCTCTGCGCTGCTAAAATAACCCTTATGCAGCGACCGCCTCATCTTACACTTGACGTTAGTTGCTTTTTTACGGCCAGGCTTAGTTTTATTGGGAATGCACTCAACGGATTTGGAGCCTGCTACAATACTGGTTAAGGTATATAAGGGCATACATGTACAGCAGCTACTTTGATATCTGCAAGCAATTTTCCCGTTTCTTTTCACAATCTAAAATATTTTGAAATGGGTAATCTTCTGACAACCGCTTTTCTAGCTATAGGTATGAAATACGACTTTGGTTATTCCACACCCTCTTCAGTTATTGAAGACTTCCAACATTTCAGTCTACATCTAGAGTTAAGAGGCTAGGTAGTGCCTCAGCAGTAGTCGTATTAATTTGCTGATGATACAATAGTAACATTCGCACATTGGGTGGCACCGTCTCCCGATCTCTCGAAGAGCTATGCTCCAATATATGTCGATTGTCCACCAAATATCAACTGGATACGATCCTCTTCTATTGGCCTTAGCCTAGACGAGGCTTTATGGGTCCAGGGCCGCAAGCAGGTTGTACTGGATGCCTTTTCAAGTTATCTCGAACGCTTGACTCCGGATGCCTTTGATGTAGGCGAATACACTCGTCGATTGAAACAGTCAAACTACTCTGATGTGCCAACTCTTGGACTGGCCATTAGTGGTGGTGGGTGGGCTTCAGCATTTACAGGCACTGGAGCATTGCGAGCGCTGGACTCCCGTTTGGATGCCGCGGTTGAGCAACGCACTGGAGGGTTATTGCAAAGTCTTACTTATATTTCTGGTCTCTCGGGTGGCGGCTTCCCAACGGTCTCATTTTCTACAAGCAATTTTCCTACTGCAGACGAGATCGTTGACCAATGGCGGCCTGAAATCGACAGGCTTTCAGACGATACCAACAATACAGATTATACCGCTAGTAGCAGCTCGATGTTCGCGGATTTAACTGCCAAGTTTAAAGCTGGATTTCAAGTCAGTCCATCGGACTATTTTGGCCGTGCATGGGGCTATGAGTTTGTTCCCGGCGCTCGTGGAGGTCTGAACGTCACCTTCTCGAGCATCGTAAATTTAAGCAATTTTAGAGACTATCAGATGCCATTTCCTATTCTACAGTTGGCTGACATTAACAAGAATGATGTGGAATATTTTGGATTTCAGATTCCTTCCGTAAACACCACGATTGTAAGTTTCTACGGAGTCAAAGACTCGGCAGCCGATCTAACTTTAATCTGTAGTACGACATCACTCCTTTCGAGTTCGGTGCTTGGAGTGGATCCGTCAATGCGTTTACGCCGACTGAATGGCTCGGAACCCGACTTCAAAATGGATCAACAGTCAACGCTAGTGCATGCGTGCGTGGCTTTGATAGAGCAAGGTCAGTGATAGTCAGTGAAAGCATGACTTCTGCTCACCTGTAACTAGCTATATAATGGGATCGTCCGCGGGCGCTATAAATATGTGGTACATCGAGAACTTATCTAATGGCACACTCGCGCCTTTCGCTAAGCGATCCTACACTAAACGGCAGAACTCTGGCAGCGCTGTCCCGCAAGCCGAGCTTGAAGATTTAGTCACAGCATTTCAGGAGTACTTTGGAGAGAACAAAAGTTCGATGGCCTATGCAAATTATCCAAACCCTTTCTCTGGACTCTCGTCGTCCTCATCTTCGGTCAGGGATTTGGCGGACCTCGAACTAGTCGATGGATCTGAATCTGGCCAGACAATTCCTCTCTGGGGACAAATTCAGCCGCCACGAGGCCTCGACCTAGTCATTGCTTGGGACAGTAGCCAAGATGGCCACCCGTATAATTGGAATAATGGAACAAGTTTATACAATACTTATTTAGCAGCTAATGCTTCCGGACTTCCCTTTCCCGTTATTCCTCCAGCATCAACGATGATTAATCGAAATTATTCAACGCGCCCTGTCTTCTTCGGCTGCAACACCACTTTGACAACAACTCAAAACACGCAGATGCCGGGCCCAATAGTCCTATACCTGGCCAATGCACCATACAGTGCGTACACAAATTTTTCTTACGGGCAGACTACCACGAGCCGCGAGCAAATGTCAGAAATATTCGTGAATAGCTTCAATCAAATTACTCAGGGTAATGGGACTTTGGACAAAGAGTGGACTACTTGTCTAGGCTGTGCCGCTATTGATCGTAGCCTGGCGCGAATTGGGATGCAAAGGACTGACCAGTGTGAAAGATGCATGAGTAGGCATTGCTGGGATGGAAAATATGACAACAGAAAACCTGGTGTCATCGATCCGACTTTGCTTTTGGAGCCCGGATTGGGGTTCTTGGAGTGGAATAAGACACATCCATTTTAACGCGAGTTAGGGCACTAGGATACTATGGTGTAAATGTGGGTAGGCGTTATGTTTTGGTGGCTTGATAGATTTAATAGCGTGCGGAGCCGCGGAAAAAGGGATCTGTGAACCTCGGACATAGTCGTTATTAATCGTAGACACTTCTCTTCTAACAGCACTTTATGCCCAAGCGCTAACGCGTTTGCGTTGTGATCTTCTCGCCTCGGTTTCCTGAAAATTTTACTTGTCTTTTTCACTGTGAATGACGAAAAAAATTTAAATCAAACACGGCTAGTTTCATGATGTACAACTCAGACGTGGGGGAGTTAGGTGGACATCAAGGTACTCAATCGTGAGTCTCCATATCTGCTTAATCTAGCGTCGTGCACGCACCTTACACAAAATTCCGCCTCTCTTCTGCAAAATTGTGTCTTGACGCTAAAATTGTATGCACACGGCAACTCTATCATACACATTCGATCTCATGCTTTCGTTATGCTTCTTCAGGTCGAACCCCAAGCTAACTTCCGCATCGATGGACCCTCCGCTGATGTGCGGAACCGCGAGATGGCCACGAAAGAGGCAATACAGGTAGCCGAAGAAATCGTTGGAATTTACAATGATTTGGTTGTAATGGCAGACCTCAGACCTGGCAAAGAAGTGAATAGTTTATTTAGCCGCCTTGTGGAGATCTGTGTAAAACCTCGGAATGACAAGGTTGTTGACGCAGTGCTCGAAAACAAGCAGATCAAGAGGCTCGCTCCACAGTTACGGCAAATATGTTCCAATGCTGAAGCTGAATTAGAGGGATTCTGGGCTAATAGAATTCTAAAATCAAATGAGATGTCCGTCGAAAGAGGTTCGCTGGGTCCTTTAGAGGTGGCAGGTTGATGATTTCATTACCTTTGCTTATACCGAATCGTAGCCCAGACAGTTTTACACTCCTTTCCTTACTACTGCAATTACATCGATCTCTGCCGACTTGAGTGCTCTACACTCCTCAGTTTCCTACCAAGAGACCCTCAATCTATCGCTTTCATTGGCTCCGGGCCTCTGCCTCTCACTTCTTTTTGTGTCGCTGACCGCTTCCCCTCCGCACGCATCCATAACATCGACTATGACTTAACGGCCATCCGGGTTTCTTCAGCCCTGGCACTAAAGCTAGGATATGGCGAGAGAATGAGCTTCTCTCACGAAATGGCAATTGGCGGCGGAAGCTTGAAACCGTTTGACGTCGTCTGTCTAGCCGCGTTGGTCGGAATGGACGCGGAGGAAAAATTACAAATACTGGCAGACATGGCTCGCCGAATGAAGCATGGCACAATCATTTGTATGCGGAGTGCACATTCTCTAAGAGCTTTATTATACCCGGTAAGCTTACGATACTGAAGTGATATGTTCGTTGCTGATATAATCCAGGTCATTGAATTCTCGGAAGATATGCACGAACTTGGCCTAGAGGCACTGGCGGTGGTACACCCGTGGAATAGCATTGTGAACTCAACCCTTTTCATGCGAGTTCGGCAGAAGACAACAGGACATGATGCTGTCCTCTGATTTTTCTAATACCCTCCGTAGTTGAGATTGGTCCTGCTTCCCTGTAGGTAGCGTAAAAGCTATAAGACACAATATTAGCTTTAGCCGTATCACTCTCGAGACTCAACGGACACTGCTTCATGAACTGAGGATTATGCCTTAAAAATAGTTAGAATAAAATATCGGATCTAATCTAGAATAGCCACAAGTTCCCTTGGTGATTCATGCTATGTATCATTGGGAGCTTTTGATGCATAGCACAGTGATGTAATTGGGTAAAGAGTCAAGAACATCGTATGGTAAATATGCAACTTACATAAAAATTACCTAAAGCTACGCGAAATAGTTATCTCATTCTTAGAATTCGTTCGGCACTTGTTTATCACTTTATAATTTCATAGCATCTCACCCCATAAATGCTCGCTATTAGAAAAATGATGCAAAATGCACGAATCGGCGTTCAACTATTATGAACGCGGAGGGAGAATCGTCTTTTAGTGGTACTCAGTTCCCTCAATGTGCGGGAAAAAGTCAGAGATTTGCGATTCTGAAATAACGTGCCCGTTCTTGACCATCTCTACTACCTTGCGATTGTGAGGGCATTGGATGCCTAGTTCAGCACCCCTTGCAACTATGTAACCATTGATGTAGTCGATTTCTGTCTCTTTACCAGCGCGCACATCCTGGAGCATAGAGTTGATGCCTTTGCTATTGAAGGTTGCAACCCTCTCGACATGCTTTTCCAAGGCGGGCTCTGAAAAGCGCGAGTCCATAGTATTGCCTTTGTAGTTGATAAGAGCGCGGATAACGGCTGAGACTTCCGTAAGCAGGCGCTGAATCAGCACACGGATAGGGGGACGTCCGAAAAGCTGCCCGTTATGGCGGTTAAAGATGACAGTTAGGGGGTTAACCGTCGCATTAATAACAAGCTTTTCAAGGCGTGCCCGCAGGAGCTGCTCAGGTGTTACGGCTGTGGCTGCAAGGGCAGGAGCTTTAAGAATTTGTTGTATCAAATATCGAGAGTTCGCGGGTATGCTGGCCACCGGGTCTTCAACAATAATTCCCTGTTGTCCGGAATCTTCAGGAGGCAAAAAGGCCCCTACGGTAGCGGTTCCAATACCAGCATGCACTATCGAAAATGGTGCGGTCGGGTAAGCGCCGTGGGTAGTGATGCCGGCAAGATATTGTGGGCGCGAGGAAGGGTTCGGAAAGATTCGTGCGGTAACTTCTTCGGTAACGCCTACGTAGTACTCAGTTAGCATATAAGCTTAATATGGCCGTGTACAACATGCGCATGGAACGAGCGCCATAAGATTACTATCTACCCAAGCCATTCTGAAGAAATAGTATGGTTGACTCATTTGTCAGTCGATGCTTCAAAGGTTGGAGTGCTGGCACCGTGGCTTGCGCCTTAGTCACCACAATCAGGTTCGTGATGATTTCATGGGTGCTGGTATCTCCGCCTTTCTGCAAAATTACCTCAGTTTGGAAGCCGCATTGCTTGTCCGCAGAACCGTTCTTGACAACCTCGATACACCCACCAGCCTTATCGCAATCGACAGCTAATTCTGGTCGGTGGAGCAGAAGAGTTACGGGTGGCGCCGAAGAGCTTTTGGCAAGCGAATGCGCAAATAGTTTACCAATACTTCCAACACCTAAGATATAAATGCTTTTCTTATCATGACTTGCATGGGTCGATGAGAGTCTGCGATCACGACAGGGGAGGTGGAAAGATGTTTTTGCGCTGAGGGATAGTAGCTTGTGTAGTCTAAGGCGTGGAAATCTGAGCGCTATTGACTGCAATTGATTCCACATAGTAAGTCTCGTCCAGCATAAATAACTGTAGCGTAAGGCATGAGGACGAAAAAAGGTGGTTGTGTGTGCCAGGGAGCTCATGCAGTGGGGATCGTCTTGGCTTCGCTTGGATCAGCCCGGGTAAATAGATTTTGCGGCTCACTGAATGTTCATGACTCGTTTCGACTGCGGGTCACGCCGCTGACAAAAAAACCATTGTAGCACTGCAAATTACCCGAAACCTCAAGAACGTTAAAAGATGCTTAGTTCTATAGCTA
>KV748713.1:0-20697 GCA_001692915.1 Glonium stellatum | reverse complement strand
AGCTGCGTGCATGGCCAGCTTCCACCCCCCTCCGTTCATAAAATTCGTTTTCGCTACGGTATGTAATTTCGCTTTGGCGCCGCCTGTATTTTATATAGTAATCGTAGCGACCGCCTATGCTTGGCTGCAAAGGGTCTGTTGGCTAAGGGGTCAAAGCTTACTACGGTCCGGCTTTCTTCGTAGAGTCGTTACCTTCGTTAAATATTATAAAGTTTCTGCCCATACAATATTTGCGTGAGCTCCTAAAGATAAGCGCTTAATTAACTAAATCTACGGTATTAAATCTGCCGGAAGAGAAAAAAAAAGGAGAGAAAAAAGAGGCTGCTAACTCTGCGAGTACACACGCCAGCTCTCTATATCTTTCTTCGCGGCTTTAGAACTGTAAATCCGGGCCATACGGCGCCACATTTAACTATCGGCGTACTATATTATAATAATATAGGGAGATATAAAAGCGGTAAAAAAGGAAATAAAGCCTTGTCGGCTTTATTAATTAAGCTACAGCTTATATTAGAAGTAGATAGCAGATTTAATAATTTAATAATATAATTTGGTGGTAATATTACGAAGTTGGTATATTAAGAGAGCTCCGAATAGCTTTAACCCTCTTGCCTAACGGACCCTTACAGCTAAGTATAGGCGTTCGCTACAATTACTATATAAAATAGGTGGCGCTAAAGCGAAATTGTATACCGTAGCGAAAACGAATTTTACAAACTAGAAGAGGGGGGAGGTGGAAGCTGGCCATGGACACAGCTGTAGCTGCAGAGTCTAGTTTTCTACGTCCCTTATTTCTTTTGATTATCTTTTACTACGAATACGTCAATTCGGTTGCATTCCTAGCGTTTACTCAACACTTTCACTTGCTCGGACACTGTCGCTGAGCAGTTACTATGAATGATTGCCAGTCCAAGTCGATGATATAGTTCGACAAGCAAAGCAAATGAGTAATCACTATTCGCCATAGCTTCTACGCAACAGCGTTTGGCTCCGTTTCAAGCATTCCCTGAATGTACGCACTTGGCGGTCGTGATGCACCGCCCGACCTCATTCGTTATCGTCAGATTGCTCGTACTCTAAGTTCAGTATTCTCTTCAACTCGTCTGGTAAGTCCCTTCCACACCGCTCGTACTCTTTCAGTAGCTCCTGCTGTAGTTTCTGTCCACTTTCAATATATGCGTCCATAGGTAAATCCATATATGTAGCATTTTCCCCCATTCTTTCTACCCTAGCTTTTCCAAATAATGGATGCATGTCCTCAGGATCGATCTTGGTCAGCTCCCGCGTATCAACCAAGTTTTCCGCATGTGCACAAACCAGATCCCTCATTAGTCTCGCCATCTCTTTTAGAGCGACGTTGTCAGCGAATGGATTGATTCTTTGGATAACGTTCTCAAAATACTTGAGCTTGTTCTCTTGCGTCTTCATGTTCGTCTTGGAAAGACGCTCACCCTTCGTCTGGAGAGATTTGAAATAATATGCCCGATCCGGCCTATTTTCTCTTTCGCATATGCGTGTCGTTCGGTTAGGACACGAGGCGCGGAGCATAGTCGCTGTGAAGTAATCGGCGCCGGGGATGCTTATCCTGGTTCCCATTACAAATCCTAGGTTCTGTAGGGTCAGATACTGCAATGGCACGTTCGCAAAATTTGGAAGAGGGAGACTGTTGGTAGGGGATGCGATGCGGAGCTCAGCGACGACGGTCTTGCGGTAGAGGGGCCAATCCAGGAGAGGTTCAATTCCACGCAAATTCTTCAGCTCTGAGTTTCCCGCACCTATGGTGATCTCGGATTGCCTACTGTTCCAACCCACGGAGTGTAGATTATGCGGGGATATTGATTTTTTCTTCGACGTCAGCTCAACTTTAGCTGCTCGGCGGCCTAGATATTCTTGACGGCAAAAGCTAATACCGAAGTATGGGCTTAGAAGCTTTGTTAAACCCTTCTTCAGACCCTCCAAGACATTATTCCATTCATGACTGCTCTGCTGACAAGAATATAGAGCCATCATGAATGCATTGATAAACCTTTCCATATCACTTTTGAACTTATCCTTCGAGATATTCCCATTACCTCTTTGAGTGAAACCAACTAGGAGGATGGTGAATTCATTGGTAACGTGCTCAAGTATCCTTTCACTGATATCTGAACGGGTGTTTATAGGGATGCCATTGTCACCAGCGCTAAGCATGGTATTGACCATGTCACCAAGGTCGCGGCGGTAACTAACGACTCTTTCCTTGACAACACTGTCTGCAACATGTGATGGTGGGTCGGCGAGGAGCCGGTCTCGAATCCTATCGACCACCGAGTAGTTTACAAACACGTTTGGATGTTTCTGGAGGTATTTGACGAGCATATCTAGCGTCACACGGTCGACGGCATCGATCGCAATCTCCAGGGCATCTCTCCCATCTTCAGCCTTAGCCAGAAGCTCCGAGGGGCTATTGAATACTGAGAGAACAGCTCGCCAACAGCGCTCTTTATTGAACTCATCGAATGCTCTACAAGCATCTGCGGTAGCCGTGATGATGGTCCCCTCCTCCAAGCTCCAGTTCTTGAGCTCGGCAGCTGGGTGAAGACCCCAATTTGCCTGCGGTTGCACTCTTCCGAAAACCCTCCGGGTCAGGTTAAACGGAGGTTTTCGCGGTGATCTTTTGAGAAGATACTCAATTTGATGAGGAAGACTAGTCCGACCATCTTCGAAAAGCTAGGCCAGGAGTGACCATTCGTCTACCTTGTACGAGGCACCTTGGTCTAAGTAGCATTGAGCTAGAGCAAATTCTCCGTGCGCCATTGCTTCGTAAAGAGGTGTATAATGATTCTCATCTGGCCTGTTGAGTCTTGGATATTTTCCATCGATCGTAGCGATCACGAAGTGAGATAGTCCATGATCGTTTGCGTCCGGGAGAGCAGGCTTCAAACATTCATTGACGATCGGGTACCGAAGAATGCTTTCCGCAATAGCTACCCCGTCCACTCCGCCGGTTGCACAGAGATGCAACGAACACTTCGTATTGGCGCATACGTGACCAGACTCATACATCTCATCCGTCATTTTATCAATAAGCCCTTCGCTCCACTTCCCCGGCCTCCCAGCTGTATAATTGTTCATACTCCACCGATGCGGTAGTAGAGGCAACGCTCCATACTCCATCAGCTTTGCAACAATATGCTTGTATCCTTGAGCCACGGCACATTCGAGCCCCTTCTGCAAGTCCGCAAGAACAGCCTTCATCGGGTCTGAGAAAAGACTATTCAACAGCGCTTCTACCCAGACCAAGTCGCCACCCTCGACTGCATATAGCAAGCTTGACTGCGTCTTGCGAACTAACCACCCAGGTCCCAGATATGCCGTCAAGACTGCCAAGGTCCGGCTGACATTTAACGCATATTGATCGCCATGAATTTTGATGCGGTCCCTGCCCGACAGGCCCCCAATCGCTTCTTCCCATAGGCCTCGCACTTCAACATTATCTGGATCCATGGGATCGGAACCTGGTTTCCAGTCCGCTAGCATAACTCCGAGGCATTCGTATTCGAGCATTGCGCACGCCAGAGATAATGGAGACATATTGATTTGAGCATAGATAGCGCTTTGGGAGACAGATATGTCTGCTCCAATCTGGACGAGGCATGAGACCGCGCTGAGATTCTGTCTGGCTACCGCGCGTAGCAACGGCGTTGGGAAGAGATAATTATTCGAGAAAGAAAGAGAGTAGTCGGCAACTCGAGGCTGCGCAAAGGCCTCTATGTCTGCGCCAGCCTGAGCAAGAAGGACGGTGATAGCCTCTACAATGTGCGAGTCTTCTGAGGGAATTTGATGGAGCCAGTGAATCGGTTCCTCGCCGTAATTGTTCGAAATTGACGCGGATGCCCCGTGATCTGTAATCAGCTGGAAGACGAGTGGGAAGTTCCCCGATTGACAGGCAAGATTTAGCAGTGTATCTCCCTGATTATTCTGGTAATTCACGTCAAAAGGACCGATTTCAAGCTCCATGAGAACATGTGCGGCAATGCGGTTTTGCTCCCCATCTATCTGCTCCTCCTGGAAACGCTTGATAAGACCCTTCGTCAGTTGTGCTTGAAATTTTACTGATGCAGGGTGTCGAATGTTCCAGAGATTGTTGTCGCCTTTGATCATAGCCAACGCTGTCCCTGTTGTATAAAGATTTACCCATCGCATATTGACGCCAAGCAGCTGGTGAATACTCAGACCTGCTGAGCACATGTCAAGATCGCCGGCAGAACTGCAAAGGGCTAAATAGGTAAGCAGCGAGTCGCGGGTTGTTTCCGAGTGATCACCTCCCAGGAATTTCCAGATGTAGTATTCAACAAGAGAGGAACTAAGGTGGCGGGCTAGTACAGCATCCCAATGACTGAGTTTGTTTAGGTCATGGCAATTTGGGTTCCGCTGAAGGGTGACAAAGAACTGCTCAAAGATTGTAGAGTATAACTCCTTCGAGCGAGCTGTTACAGTTTGGTATCGGAGATTCTTCTGGAGGGCCTGGAAAGAGTCAGGTGGCATATCATAATGGGTGATATACTTGATTAATGACGCACCATTTCAACCTTGGCCTTCCACATAATCTTCGAGATTGAAATTTGGCGTCGTTCATATGGCTTACTAATTATATCAGCATGGTCGTTATTCTCTATTGTATGTCGGATATGTACCCAAGTAAGATCAAAACGCTCTCAAGGCGACGATGTATTGGACAGCTGCTTAGAGAGATTTGGAGAACCGAAAGGAATATGCCAAATTCGGAAGAACTACCAAAAGGTTCCGCATTGTTAATGGCGATGCCACTCATTTCGGCCAAAGAATCTCTAGCCATCGCAACCAGAAGGGCGTTGACGGGGTCTTCGGGTGGCTGGTAACTCTGCTGTTGAAGTTCATCGCCACGGTTAAGGCGTGAGAATTGCTGCTCATCGACGCGAATACCATAGGCATCGGCCATTTCAGCATGTTTCCCAGTCTTCAACCTCTGAATCTCTGCCTTAGAAAGGAATTGTCCGTCTAAGTAACGTGGAGAGAAGAACGGTACAGTGCCACCAAGTAGGGTTTGCCAGACAACTACCCCAAAGGAATATACATCAGTGTACTTTAGCTGATCTCTTGCAATCAGTCTATGAGCTTCTGGAGCAAGATACTCCTCTGTACCACCTGGAAGACGCTGAAATTCAGCACCAGCTTCTGGATCGATAATCGAAAGGCCAAAATCGGATAGTTTTGCTAATATACCGTGGGTTTGATCCTTGCATACTAAGATGTTGTTAGGTTTGACATCGCCGTGAGTGACGTTCGAAAAGTGTAACGCTTGCAGGCCTTCCGCAATGTCGGAAAGCAGCCTCAATTTTTGCTGATAGGACGACAAAAATGACGAGGAATAAAAGAGGTCCTGTAGAGTACCGTATGATGCATATTCAAGAGCTATGACTGGGGCGAGGGTCGGTTCTCCAACGAAATCGTCAATTATGCGTTCCCATCCGAGACCAAGGAGCTTCACCACATTTCTCTTATGAGAGTCCGATACATGGTATGTCATGTGATGCGTGACAACAAGATCCTTCATAAAGTCGAGCCAGGCTTTTCTTGGCGCATTACGATTCAGCCGCTTGTAAACGGCGTCACTGACGATACGACCTTCGGTGTCCGCTCGAACCTGCTGCCACGGAACGCGAGTGACTCTGAAGGACATTCCATTGCTCAGATATTCTGGCCGGTCGGGAATGTATGCGGGGGTCATAGGAGAGAATGAGAGTTCATTGTGATTCTGGACGGCTTCCAAGACCATGAGGATGGCGAGGGGTGCAACATCGGATACAAAAGGGAAAGTAGTTGGGTCATCCCCCGTACATTTCTTGCAGTGACTCCCGGGCTGTGAACTTGCTATCGTATGATCCGGAGCAGATTGGCCAGTTGAGACATTCTTGATAGTTTTACTGGAAGTGTTTGCACTGCTAGAACTGGGGTCGTCTGGAATTTGGAACAACTCAGAAGAGCGCTGGGACGGCCTAAAAGCTGCGACTCTTCGCGATGAAGATTTTTCTTTACTCTGACTAAAGGAATGCGAAAGCCCGGAGGTATATCGAGATATTATATTCGGAAAATGAGATCTTGGCTGTGATAATCGCTCTGATGATATGTTACTAGATGCGCCACTTCCTTCCTCCGAGGACGAACTGGAACTGATGGGTAAGCCATCAAGCGATTCATCTTGATGGTTACAGACGATAGGATGTCCAGACTTGAAATCCCGAAGTGAAATCGTCCATGTGTCCTTCCAAGAATTAGCACATGCTAACCATTCACATCAATATAGCCTACCTTGCAAGCCGAAGCCCACAATGTAGGTATCTCCCTGCGTCTTTCTGCAATTAACTCTCCAATCGTATCTAAAAATAATCCAGTTGCACGTTCAACTTCATTAGCCGAGAAGTTCATTGTGGTCATCGTGATGACTAGAGAATGGTGTGTTCCAGTCTCCAAAAAACGGCGTGAAGATTTTATTGAAAGAACAAGAAAGGAAAAGAAAAGCCTAGACTCACAAAACTGGCGGTCATGGTCTTTTGAAATGGGATGTAACGTAGTATGTTCAGCTGAACCTTTGCCAAGTAATTCGATACAGTGGCTTGCATGGACGAACCAATCGAGACCAGCACACTACCATGGCACCGCGGGCTGAAGCAAAGGCCAAGGCGAAGGCCAAGGCGAAGACGGTGGCTGGGACTCCCCCAAGAAAGTCAAATACAGACCTTAGCAACTGCCTAGCATGTTAAGTGTACCTCTCAAATTATTATTAATCCAGTTTCTAGGGAATACAATGGTCGACCCTACCGGCGTTATTGGTCTCATAGGCCTTTTCAACACCTGTCTCGAAGCCTACAAAATATGTCTGACAATAAATGATGCCGACGAAGATGCGAAATTACTACGGACTAGACTGTTTTTGGAGAAAGAGCGCTTCCTGAACGTAGGAAGGACGTGCGGGCTATTGCCACACCACGGAAAGGATAAGAAGACGGAGGCGTTGAAGCAATTTTTAGAGGAAGATGAATTCCGACGAAAAGCTATCAACACTACGCTGGAGCTGATTGCGGATTTGTTGTGTAAGGCTGAGATTCTTGATCGTAAATACGGAACAAAAGAGGGCTTGCCAGAATCGCTAAAAGACAAGGTGAGAGCTTGACGTGATTATACTCGTGATGATATGCCAGCCTTAGGAAATATTCGCTGATCATCATTAAATTCCCATCAGACCGTCAAGGATTCCTGGGATGACAGGCTACGGGCTCTGAAGGCATCTGTGAAGAAGATTACTTGGTCCGTACGAGACAGGGCCGCATACGAAGATATCCTCAGACATCTCGTTGGATTCAACACAACCCTAGAAAGCATCCTGCCAGGCCCCCTGCAAGAGTTCTTAAAGACAGTCTTGCCCGCCACGGTGTGTGCAAGTAGTAGCGAAAGCAATTTGCCAAAGTTAGAGGAGGTATCCGCACAACACGCTTTTCTTAAGTCACAAGTGCAATGGACCACTTCTGTGCACACGCTTGGCCTAATATCAAAGGGAACCGAGTTAGAGCAGAAAGATCTTGCGAAGTGTGATCAATCTGAGAAGGACAAAAGCCGTTATCTGGTAAAAAGGGCGAAAGAGGAATCAAATGGGTATTTTCTTGTGGATTGGAACCCATGGGAAAAGACTTCAAGGGAAAGAATAGACAGGATCGGATCGGTATCGGGTCTATTGGGAGGGGAGACGTGTAGGGAGTTGCGACTGCTCTCATGCGTCGGTTACTTGGAAGACCAAGATATGAAAATGGAAAAGACCCGTTATGCTCTGGTATATCATTTAGCGAGCCGTCCTCGGAAGGTCCAGTCATTGTTTCAACTTCTTGAGACGTTCAAGACTGTTCAGCTCCCTCCATTGGAAACGAGGATGATCATTGCACGTAACCTATGTAGGGCCATGTTACTCTACCATTCGTCAGGATGGATTCATCATGATTTTCGCTCTCACAACATCATATTCGTTGGCGGCTCAGCTGTCACGAGCGGTGCAGTTAGGGCGAATGACGGGGAGTACCAAAGGCTGAGGCTGGACGAACCGTACATCATCGGCTTCGGGCATGCCCGTGACGAGGTAGATGTCTCCTTGATGTTTGCAGACAAGAGGGCTGTTAGCAAGACATTGAAACAGCAGCGTCGTTACTGGTCTCCGGATTATCTGTCTAGCAGTGGACAGATGCTGACAAAACAATCTTTCCAGCGGTCGCATGACATCTACTCGCTCGGCTGTGTTCTGCTGGAAATAGGTGTATGGAGACCGCTTGAGAGCTACACGTGGGAGTCGGCGTATGATCAAGATCATAATAAATGGCACAAGCGGTTGTTGAAGGAGGAGGGGAAGTTGCGAGCCATGTGCGGTTCAAGGTATTCGGGAACGGTCATGCAGTGCTTGAACTGGGGCAGTTCAGACATCGAAACAGATATTCAGAGTTTAGCGTTTGACGTCCTTTTGAAGCTAGAGGAGATTGTAGTGTAAATTTGGCGTGGACGGGTGTGCTACAACCAGATTGTTTAGAGAACTTGAGAGAGGGGCGTCGTGCACGGAAAAAACTCGAAAAGCAAAATGAAATGGTAACCAGAAATATTGTTTATTAACGGCCAAGGATTTACAGATTGAAAGTGGTAACCTTGGAATATTTCATGCCACGTATTTAAACTATACTTTCAGACTTACTCATTCTTGCCGCCAGTCGTCTCTATTGTTTCCGTGTTAGATAATACGGGAGTCAACCAGACGCACTTTATGCCCAGTCGCTACGCAAGGTCAAAAAAGGCCTTTGGCAGCACTTGTAACCAGTCGCAATTTCCCCGTCTTCTAGTGTTAATATTCGCAGTTGTCTTCCGGCAAAGCCCTGTCTTATCCGACCAACGATGTGGGAGCGCGATACAGAACGGTTTCCAAACCTATCTCCATGCAATCAAAATCCTCTTTCAAATGCTTCAACGCACTACGCCGATACATACGCTAATTTGTCCCGATACGGTCTAACAGCGTCTAACTTCTGACAGACCAATATGTAGCTAGGCCTTTGTTGTGCTTACATACCTCCTACGGGCACAGAATTGACTAGGTTAGCTCCAAACAGAAGGTTACTTAACTGTTTTCGCAAAAAATAGCCAATGAAACGTGCTATAGGTGGAACTGCAATACAAGGAGGGCAAAAGCAGAGACAGACGCAAAGGCAGGCGCAAAGGCAGGCGCAAAGGCGCAGCAACGAAGAAGTGACGGAGGCGTCGAAAGCCTCGGAAACGTCGGAAGTATCAAAGGTTTCGGTATTAGAAATCTTAGGACGAGGCAGTAGATATAAGACAGTAGATATAAGATAGTAAACAGGTACAAGGTAGTAGATAGATAAATAGGACACTATTTTAGAGCTTCTAGATATTTTATATTGATATACAAAAGTGGTTCAAAATAGTCGTTAAAAAATGCTTTAAAAGCACGCGAGAAATACTTAATTCGCTCTAAAAATAAGCCGATCGAGGGTTAAAAATTATATATTAAAATGGCTTTAATAAAGAGCTTTATGAACTATAGATAGATACAAAATTAGCAACTAAAAACAGCTGATATAGCACCTGGTGTGACCGTAGGGACCAGATTAAACGTAATGGTTGACGTTAGCAATCAGAGCAACCTTACGAGCACAACTAGTTTGACGTTTTGACACAAATCTGATGTCAAAACGTAGCTCGATTTTGACCGCCTACGCGTCCACGAATTTGTGTCGTTTTGAGGTCGAATTGGAGCTGTTTTAATACGAGCTGGATAGCAATTGGACGGCAATTTGATATACTAGCTGTGAGCCTATTACACGCTAATAGCGTGTATTTTTATTAGTTTACTAATGTGCCAAAAGGTAATTATCCGGTTTTAAGGACTTCTGTGTTACCATCGCTGTTACCACCTCCGCCATTTTACCGCCTACCCCCTCGCTACCTCACCATCTCGCCGTCTTATCGTCTTGCCATCTTAATAGGTTCCTGCCTCCGCCTCCACCTCCGCTTCTGCTTCTGCCTCTGCGGGCTATAGCTCCGTTTATCTTATTTTATCTACTCTTTTATTAGCTATAGGTAAAGAAGAGCAGCATAGAGAGAGACAAAAAAGGGGTTAGAAAGAGAAGTAGAGGGAGGGTAGGAGAAGGGGTTAGATGAGAGTAAGGGCGGGAGAGAAAGAGAGAAATGGAGAAGTTTACCGAGGGACATCTAGACTAAAAAGAGAGGGTAAGATAAGGGAGAAAGCGAGAAAAGAACTAGGTGCCCCCCTAAAAAAGGAAAAAATGGTCTAAGAAACACTGACTATTATTAATTTAGGCTCTAGCGGGATTATTTGTAAATTAAAGTTAATATATGCTGAATCTGACGCTAAGAGAATAATGGATACAAAAGATTAATGGAGCTGATTTTTAATGTCAAATAAGTAATTGTGTGACTGTAGGGGCTTCCATCTCGGATGCGATACCCTCGTAGTTTTTGGCAACCTTGTCTCGCTCCATGGCCGACTTTACGACAGTATCTCCGAACACGACGATGCCAAAGTGTACATCTAGTTGTGTGGCCTCTCCGGATTTCAGAGGTTCGTGAGACGTCAGTTTGGACCTTTGGTTTTGTCGTAATTGAAATTCTCACATGCTGAATTCGACACCTCAACAATCGCTTCTGATGCCTTTCTTGCATTGCTCACAATCCGAACCGCGATGCCTATGACGGTATTCCCGATTATAGAGTCGGGCTTTATCTAAGCCTTCCTTTGTTTTGTCTTGGTAGTTTTTTAGGAAATTAATAGTACGTTTCATAAGAGTCTTGCGGTCTACGTCTGATTGTAGCTTGTCCATGAAGCTAACGTCTCGCCGTCCTAGCCCCTTCCCTTCTTCTTTCGCCTTAAATTAATCCTCAGCGATCGGGCTAAGCCTACATCGCATCACCCCGGTGCTGATGATAATATCGCCCAGTACAACCTCTTCTTCATTTCTTAGAAATGACACCCAACCACAGACACCAACGACTAGGGTGATCCTGATTTCCTCGAAGCCAAAATGTAAGTGGGCTGCCATCATCGCACCATGTATCTTCCCCATACCTGACATTCGTACCAGAGCAACGTGGTAACTCTGGAGACACCTGAAGTGTAGTTGATCTAATCGATCCTGTCTGTTCGAATCCAAAGTCATCATTCGTCCTAATTTTGTTGAAAAGGTTCTACACCCCATTATCCTGCCGCGGAGAGACGCACATTAAAATAATCTCATAATCATCGCGGCTGATAGGCGGCGGTAGATTATCAACATCGTGATGTTTTTGGACCAGTAGAACTCGAAAGCGTGCCAACAGTAACGACCGGTTCACTGACTGCCCTACGGTCCTATATAGGGTTGTGTATGACACTTTAGATCATCTGTGTAGGGCTTTATATTTTCAACTTGTATTCTAGGGTTTCTGGAGAGATTTTAGTACGGCTTAGTGGGCCTAAGCAAAAAAACTTTAATAAGCTAATTAGATTATATATATGTAATAATGTAGATATTGTGAGGTTTTTTTTTTCTCAATAAGTTCCCAACATAGAAAGTTAAGTTAAAGATTATATATCTATAAAGCTTTTTACTAAAGTCTTGTAAACTGTTTTTAGGAGCTAATTTAGCACCTAAAAACAGCCGATATAACTCCCAGTGTGACTGTAAGGTTGTGGTTTTAACTTTGCAATGTTTGCGTCGAAGAGCTTATAGATATCACAGAGAATAGTGAGAAATCCCACCTTAAAAGTCCGGGGCGAAGCGACCACTAAGCCGCTATCTTTGCAGCTCGTCAGACTGATTAGGCGTCGCGGTGGACTAGACATATTTTATTTAAAATTAAGGCAATACCAACGGCACAAGTGGTTGTGTGTTCTGCACGGACTAAGGTTGTGGTGTCAAAGAAGCCTTGCATGAAAAGATGCATGCTCTATTCGCTCCCTGCCTGTTGCAGAGCCCAGTACTCTCGAGGCTTGGTTTATCAGCCTGCCGTCCGCAAGATGGGCGATAAAAACGAAAGGTATTCCTATTCGGCTTTCCGAAAAAGAAGAGGACCTTGAACGCTAGAAGTCTCCCTGTCTGAAAGCACACTTGCAATCATTTTCTTCAGTGCATTCTAGAAAGATGTAACTATTTCCCATAAACTTTATTCTGCCCAAAGAAGCCAGCTCTCCTAATAGCAGTACAGCCGGGTGCGATGCATGTATTCATTCTGAGACAGCCCCATAGCTCGTCATCCTTCAGATAGTCGGGAACAGCGAAGCCAATAAGACCAAAATTAAGGGGGCCTAACGCCCTCGTGTAAAGTTCTTGCGGCTAGGAAGCCATGTGTACTACCAAATGAGGTCTAAAGGCGCGTTGTAGTTTATCGACGATCCGGTCAAAGTGCACGGTTATGTAGAAATACCCTTTAGTGAAAGGCACAAGAACAGAGCGTGTAATGGATTCGAGCGACGTGTCCGGCCGAGTATCAGTGAATGAACATCGCACAACTCCTTTTAATTGGTTTTCAGCTGATCTTGGCAGTGATGGCGACTTATCAAGCCTTATCTTCACAGGTTACGAACATTTTGCGAACGGCTTGAGAGACGGGACAACTCATCTGTATAACTCAGCTGACGACTGAATGCAGAATCAGTGGCGAGGGCTAGGGAGCTATCGCGATACATACTGAAGCCCTCTGCAGCCACGCGGCAGCTGGACTTAGATGAAAAGGCCAACTCACAGGTAAAGGTCTTTGAAATTGACAACGCGGTAAGCAACGAAGCCCCTTGACTGGCTACTGATAGTAGAAGGGATCGGCTACCTCCGAGGTGACTGATAAGGTTGGGAGTAAGCCATGCCAGCCAACTAACGTGCAAAGCCTTAGAATAGAGTTAATATCTAATAACTAATAAATAGAAAGACTAAATACTATTTATATTAAATATATACAGCCAACTAATATTTTAGATAATTATATTAAATATTTAAGCCTAAGAGAACGCCTGAATAACATTTAATTTTAGAGGCAGGCGCTTAATTAGAAGCAAGCGAGGAGGGGGTTTTAATGGGGAGGGTGGGTATTAATTTGGCGCAAGGTTGACCGAGTTCTATTAGAATCTGCAATGCCATACTGCAAAACCCAAGTCAAGTCTTTGCTAGCGGGCTAAATTTTCCTCTCTTTAGAGATTCTTCCCATACCCGGTTACCGTGGCTGAGGGCCTTCGCATCCACCGCCAAGATTACGCTACGGCCATATTAGAAGGTTATAGACGCTTTAGTCAAGTTGCACTTTAGGTTTTGCTCCGTCCAAACACGCATTACCATCGAATACTCTATTTTCTATAGCATAATTCGATTACATGCTCAGAACTCTACCCACCCACAATGGACGCCCAAATCTTGCAAGCCGACGTGTTGAAATATGGTAAATGGACTGGTCCCTCATGAGAAATCGACACTAAAGGCTCGCCAGATTCACGAGTTTGGAAATTGACCAAGAATAAATTCCTAGAAGTAAGTATTTTCTCCCGAATAGCTTCGAGTGGGTCTGACTGCCAAGTAGAAATCTAGTCTACCGCGGATATGCTACATGTAAGAGGGGCATATGTAGTCAAAGAACTTGGCTGTACGAATCTCGTTCTACGTAGGTTTTTAAACAAGTCTTTTTCTCCAAACCTAAACAGCGCTGTTGCAGATATCTTACGAAGCTTCGACATCCCAGATTTCCTAACCACCCGTACTTGCATTAAATTGAATGGCTACTTTGGGTGTAGAGGAAAGTATAAGGAAGAACACGACAAGAAAGGACATAACAAGGAGGAAAATGACAAGAGGAAAAATGACAAGGATGGACACGATAAGGAGAAACACAATCTAGAAAGTTATAGTATGATACTCCAGGATTTTCTTTATTTTATTTCAATTGTGTACTTACTCTGGCCCCCCTGTAGGCACTTGGTTTCGCTGTTTAGTCAAGACAGTTCTTGAAGGTTCCGAAACAACGCGAATTGACCGGGGCAAAGATTACAGATGGTATGAGATGGGTTTCTTCACCCACTGGGATCATTTAGGTCATTGCAGAATCTTTTGTATTGACACACCAGAAAAATTGCCATCGGATCTCCAGTCGGTCCTTAATGGGCCACCTTTTAAATGTAACAATCCTTTCTCGATGCATATCCCTTTGCTCGACCAGATAGTACGGCTATATGATGATTCTGTGTGGCGAGTCCGACACCCAGTTCGGGAAATTGAGAAGGCATCTTGCTCCATTATACTCTAAACAAGGATGAGTTGACAAAGCTTCGCTTAGAGTAGAGGAGAGACCACGCCCGACTTTTCGAAGATGCACGAGATATCCAGGCATGCTGTTCATGTTTCAGAAGTTCTCTCAGTAACAGTAGAAACATTACAAAGGATGGAAGAGCAGCAGAAGATAATCCACAACGACTTATCTCCTCCGCTCGATAAGACCGACCGAGAGCAAGCACAGCAATATATGAGCTTTCAGATACAAATGGTGAAGAGCCTTAGTCTACGCTCGAATTCTAACCTTGAAAGACTGAAAAGCGAAGTTGCACTGGTAAGAAAGCCTTCTGCAATTTCCGCTATCAAGGCACGCCCCAATTACAGAATCTTACAGATGCAGGCATACAACATAATCGCCCAAAATGATAGCGGGGTGATGAGATCCCTAGGAATTTTAACAATGACCTTCCTGCCGGCTACTTTTATCTCGGTATAAATGGTTACTCTACTTCCCATAACGTGGCTTATACAATTATAGGCATTTTTTAGTACCACCTTTTTCCAGTTTAATGAGGACGGCTGGAAGGCATCCGAGAAGATTTGGGTGTACTGGGTGGTTACTATCCCATCCACTCTGCTGGTTTTGCTGATCTGGCGCCGCTGGTCCCGTGTTTCAAATCTGAATCCTTTTACGTCGGAATCGCGGAGCAAACGACACTCAAACAAGTCGAAGGAAGCTAGCCCCCCTGTTTGACCACAACGGATACATGGAATATATATGTCGTTATTAGATTTCCTTTCCAAAATTATCAACCAATACCCTTTTGTAAAGGCATGGCGCTGAAGAATAGAAATAAGAAGTTTTATATGAATCTATTAAAATCTTCATTGAAAGCCCTGTTGCTCATCTATAGACCATGTGTTCCTATCCGCAATGCATCCAAATCATCTATCCCTGGCATATAACTTAACAGTAAAAAGCAAAAATGAATAGAATTAACTCCTACAGCTCTCCAATCACTAATCATACAATGTAGCTTCTTTATCCAATCTGCCAGCCCTGGGGCCTCACCCTCCCCATGCTATAACATATCTTCGTATTGCTACGGCCTCATATAGGATTTGGCGGCTCTCTCATGCTTGTATGGCTACCACGGGATTTGCATCTCTCTGATGGCGTCCTTCAGTAAATCATATCGTGAACGTTCAGCAAGGACCGCATGCCAATCCCCTTTATCGAGTCCAGGCACGTTTGCTGCCAGTATCTGGCCCACTGTCACTCGTCCTTGGTTTTGATCACCTTCATAGCCGAAACGTCGTGCACGATTGACGTACTCAAAGGGCACTGTAACACCCGAGGATACGCGTACTGCCGTATTGCAAGTTGTAGCATTGTGAAGTACTATAATTCCGTAGTCGGTAGGGCGATCGATATTCTCAGTCTGGATATAACTTTCAATAGACGCGACGATAACAGTTCCAATCCCTTTTGCGGCGAGATTTTTTCGATGCTCCGCTGTATCAAGGCAAGTTAAGGCGTTGCTGATACGGTTGTAAGCGCCAATCGCTCCGGCATTGTTGTATGGCTGCTCGCCCACGTCCGAGGCTACTGGAACTGTGATTACGTGCATAGTGCCGTCCTTTGGCGCTCGTTCTCGGAATGCTTCTTCCAAAATCTTTCTCTTGCCCTTGTTTTCTGTCGAGATCACAAGCAAAACTGCCTTCCCATAGTTAGGGTACTGATGAAGTTGGAATAGCGGCAGACTGGGATCAGCTTGTGGAGACACAATATTTTCTGTTCCGGCCATCTTCTCCACACTTCTTATCAGATTATTCTGCATAACCTGGAGAAGTTCCTTTGCATATGCCACAGCATTGGCTGCCGCATATCTTTTCGAGTAGTCATCCTGCGGGGACTGAACGTCCTTACCAATTCCAAGGATTTCAATAACTGGTATTGTAAACGTTTTCGAGCCTACAGTTGATTATTGTCAGAAGTTATAGACTGTCGTCTAAAGGTTTCAGCTCAAATACCTGCAGCCAGTGCATCAAAGCACATAGCTTTGTTCACCGCCTCATCCCCATGATCCTGACTCTGAATGTCCTGACGCCCCAGGCCAATATCTCCATAATTCAATCGAGGGTATTTGGGCTGATCATTGTGTGCGGGATGAGTGAACTGGGGCGAGCCATTAGAACGAGGTAAATTGCTCGAAAGCCACCATCCGTCTACGCCAACTTCTCTCCGGAGCACATCGACTGCAGGGTAGGCGATGCTTGGCATCAGTAGTGAGCCCGACTCTGCATTATGGACAGGTGGTGTAACCGCCGGACGTATGACTATGTCTCCCATATTCACTCTAACGCCGTGAATGCCGGCACTAAAACCAGTTATTAGAACGGCTTTGATACTGGTAAACGCTGTTGTCATGTCGCCGGCTATGCATAGAGGATCCGCGGCGCTTGGCGACTCCAGGCGACTAATAGCAACATCAACGGAACCAACACGACCCAGATGCACCTGCGTCTCTCCAGGTGGTATCGATCGATCTTCATGTTTCTCCTCCAACATAGCCTCTACCATTGTGAAGAGAAGAGGGTCCGCACATATCCAACCAACTGTTGGCGTGTTGTCCGCCATGGCCTCGTATATGTTGTTTCTGAGAGAAAGGGGTGGCGCAGAAAACTAGAGACAGTCAATGATGTAAGAAGTAAAATAAGTAAAAGTAACTCTGGTGGAAATGAACAGATAAATATTGTATTAATGTTAAAGCTGGGTTTTTGAGGATGACTGCCTAGATCCCGGGCTGTGCCGGGGCTGTGTATAGCACAAGACAGGGTAGGTAGGTACCATGAACACGTGACCCTAGTATAGCCATAGATTTTGTCATACTTTAACGCAATTTGGCCGTGTGCAGAGCAGTCCATAAGGGGCGTGACGACTAAGAGCAGTCTCTATGCTAATGAAGTTATCACGTTGATCATAAAAGCTTCTATCGCCGTCACTTACCTCCACTGATAGATTTTTCACGGCTTATTTATGTACTTTGAAATATACCTCTATAGTAATGGTAAATAAATGTCTTTGACATTTTTAATAGCTTTTTATGGTGCTCCAATAACCTACTAACTAATGATATCATAAACTCTAACTACTACTTTACAGTATTGCATTTTGAACTATAATTTTACTTGTAGTCAAGTATCTACAACTAGTCTTTACTAGTATTTATAATAGGCTAAACGATAGGGTTCGGTTTCTTGTGGGAAATTGGGTTTTTCTTGTTGGTCATATTATTAGCGCTCATAGTGAGTATCAGCGTGAGGGCTAGAAGCTAAGGTTCCGCCTTAGAATGCGTGATTAGGGGTACCATGTCACTCGGAACCCACCGACCTCGGTCCGGTGGCAAAGGATGGGATATTTGGGAAATAGAACAGCTGGATAGTAGTGAACTGGTACGATCGCAAGTATCCGCATCTAGTATAATATGAAAGCCAAGGAGCTACAGTATTAGTGAGGACGGAGCCGGAGCTGCGGGGTGACATCAGCCTCACCGTCATCAGGCATCTGCGTCTCTGTGCTGATTTGCTGAGAGAAGACGCAGAGCCTTGATGCTACAAAGTCCTGGTGCGAGATTCTATTGAACCAGGCACGTGTGGCCCGCTTGATATAAGGGCTAAGGCTTCTAGAGTGTGACTCAGGATTTCTTCTAAAGGACAGTGGTAGTCGGTCTCGTAATAACCATTACCGCGCCACTACTAGGCAACTTGAGCATAGGTATGGTAGGCTATACATACCAAACCGCCATTTTAAAATGTGCCTTATCGAAACGCTCCGCATTAAAGTCTGTACGAAATACATACAAAGGCTTATAGAGAGGTTTATAGAATAGCTTTTTATATAGAACTTTTCACCAAATACTATATAAAATGCCTAAGTAAAAGCCAAGCAATTTTACATTATTTTAAAGAAGAAGTATTATAAAAAGTGAGAAACCAAATGTCTAGAACCTCTGCTTAATTCAATTAAGCTACAAATTTCATACTCCATATCTATTAGCTTCTGTTTCTTATATTACATTTGCTCTGTTGCAGCCCGACTCTGCTTGTCCAACAAGGGAGAGCCACGACGGCAACAGAGACATAAGGGCAAGCGAGGAGGCTTTCTTGCGTTTGCCAGTTCAGATGCAGCTTTTTTGTGTGACTCTTGACTTTTTTCAGCTGATGTGGAGAATCTATATTGGCTATGAAAGAGTATTTGAAATTCCAAGACCCCCGAGTTCCTGTCATAGTTCAAACCCGGTGTTAGGTGTTCGTCTGCATTGCCTGGCCTTCCAGTCATTTGAACCAAATCTATCCTTTACGCTCTTCAGAATTTCGGCTATGACAACGCCCACCTTTCTCTGCCGCAGCCTCGTGTGCTTGCTGTGCGTGGAAGCTAGTCAAGCCCTTTCTTTCAAGCCAAACTGTACCCTGCCCCCTCCCGGCACGAATTATGTGTCCGCACCAAACACGCGTAGCACTCTTACGATTCTTTGGAGCAACTTATCAACTATCTTACTTTGTACTTGGAGTATTCAGCATCTAAATGTACCTGCGATGCGACCTGATACGGATAGCGCACTGGAGAAGATGAAGCGGTCTATCTTGGATTTCAGAATCAAAGTTAAATGGATGCTTCTCACAATTTTGGTTCCCGAGTATCTGGTGGGGAAAGCGTTCGGTGAGCGGCTTGCAGCGAAGGCTGGCGTTAAAGCCATGTTTGCTTTAGTTAGCGAACGTGTAACGTGGGAAGAGGTTCATGCATATATGGCTAATATGGGCTATTTCGTGCTTCAAATTGACAATGACACGAAAGCTCAATTTAAGGATGAGGTCGCTAATATCCTAGGGGCTTTAACACTGTCAAATTCAGAAAAAATGAACATGCTACGCTTTGCGCAACCCTACTGGGCACTAAACAATACACAATGGTCCATGATTGTGGGAACTCAGGCGGATCTGGATTTCGCCGGTCTACCCGAAGTTTCTTCTGAGCAATTGCAAAAATTGGACAAAGGAGGGACCCTGGTCAAAGTTTTGGCTCTTAGTCAAATTACCTACCTGATCGTACAGCTAGTTGCCCGTAAGGTAGCGGATCTTCCTTCGACACAGCTCGAGATAGCGACACTCGCATTCTCCGCATTAAGTTTTGCCACCTACTTTCTTTACTGGAATCGGCCTCAAGGTATCGAGACTATACATATTATCAAGGCAAGGGAGAACCCAATAAGTCAGTTTAGATCAGGTCAAGGTGAACTGCCTTCAACCGACGACATGGAAAGGCTTGCCGCATTGGGCCCTACATATTCGTGGCTATCTGATCACCGAGCTAAAACTTACGGTTACGATGGATTCGGTCCAGCTCCGATTCCGAACGATGCTATTCATCTGGCGGGCTCACTACCTCTTCATGATTTTAGCCATGTTACCGGTTCCAATGACGAGGCGTTCGCTATGGCATTCGGCACCATGGTTGGTGGAATGCTTTTTGGTGGACTTCACTACTTAGCATAGAACTTTCACTTTCCAGTATCGAGTGAACAAGCTTATTTGGAGAATTTGCTCGGTTCTAACGAGTGTTTTGCCAATTTTGTTGGTTGTGCCACTGGGTTACTGGATGCGATTGAACGCCTGGTGGTTGGTTGGGGGCAAGAGATCACAAGCCAGAAGACCTCTTGGTTGGACGATTGTGATGGTATTTCTCGTACCCTACGTCCTCGCACGACTCATTCTTCTAGTGGAAATCTTTAGAACCTTATTCTTCCTTCCTCCAGAGGCGTTCATCGATACTTGGTCTGCATCTTTTCCCCGCTTCGGCTGAGTTAAATCACGTAACAGTATCTGTCGATCAGATAATTGAAAGAGCTAGGGATTATTGTGATGATGCGCAAGGCTCAAAACCAAGGAAGACGTTCAAGCAATTGTCGATTGGGTGTTTTGGGCTTCGGAGGCATGAGTCAGAAGAAGCAGACCAAGCAGGAACAACCAAAGTTGAAAAGGGAGCTGAATTAGTGTGGCGTATGGTTAATACTCAGGTTCTCTTTTTATATACTCCAGTTTTTGCGCATAGTCGTTTTGAAGCAATAGTGAGCCATGAACGTTCCACACCACCGTAGCATAGCATCGTGAGTGTCTATAACATAGGCCATACGCACCGAACCACCACTCCGAAATACGTCCTATCAAAAAGCGCCGCACCAAAACCCGCACAACAATCTGCCCAAAGACCTACATAAAGCCCCAAACAGAACCCTCTACCCAGACCCCAAACCCACCGTCACGTCGCAAAGCCCCGCAGAAGCCCCTCCCCTCAGCCCTGCACAAGCCCCTACTCGCAACC
>KV748711.1:0-16378 GCA_001692915.1 Glonium stellatum | reverse complement strand
GCGGCGTCTTCGGGGTCGGTTGGGGGCGGGACGTGGTGAGGGGTTGTGAGGGTGGCGGTGCTGGGGAAGGTGGTGCTGGTCGGGGTTGGGGTTGGCGGAGGTGGGGTCGGGAGGGTGGCGAGGTAGGTTTGGTTGCAGTATCTGTGGTATGGTTAGTGGGTGGTACGGCGATTGGGATGGGGCTGGAAGATAGTGGGGTGATGGGAGGGAGAGGAAAATGGAAAGACGCACTCTTCGGCTTTGTTGTAGTCTTGCAGCTGGAAGACGTAGATTTGGAGCGCTTGTCTGTGCTGGCCCATTTTGCTGAGGACGATGGCGCGGGACTCGAAAAAGTCGGGGTCTTTTGGCGGAGAGAAAGTTAGTTAGCTTGATTGTAGGGCAGTGCGTGCATAGTGGGTGCTTACCATCAGTCGGCAGCTGGCTGCGGGCTCGGATTTTGTTGTATTGTACACTGCTCTTTAAGAACCCTTCCAGTTTTCCAAGCCACTGTTTCCGTTCGTCATCGCTCCCGAACTCGCCTTGTCCCGCTTTTAGTCGTTCTAGATATAGGTCGATTAGCCGTTGGTGGAAATCCGGTGTGAGGTCGTTCAACTCCTCGATAATGTGCTCTAGATACCTCACTGCCAGCTTGAGATCAATCCGCTGTAGGAAGTCGAGAACCTTGTGTCTCGGTAATGTTTCCGCATTTTCTGTGTCCGCTAAGAAAATCTCCATGCCCAGCTCGGGATCTGTCCGTAGAGGCCACTCCGCGAATTCGAGTATCAAATCGATCATCTCAGGAGGCAGCTGTTGCAGGTACCCTACAGTCCTCTGAGGGCCCCTCAAAGCAGGTGTGACCTCTTCATCTGCCTCATTCTTGCCAAACTTTTCGAGCAGCTCTAGTGCTTCCCGGTGTAACTTTTTGCCATGCAAGAAATCAATGAGATCATTGTATCTCCCGCTCTCGTACAATTTTTCATTAACGACATCCGGGTCACAGAAATTATCCAGGCGGAAGAGTGGCCCTGCAAGACTGGGGCTCACAAGCATATACGCCCGAAATAGGGTAGTGTCCACTAGCCCTGCGACTTCGCGGAGTTTGAGCTCCCAATCGATGGGTTCTGGGGGTAATGGCTCTAGGATAAAATAGTGAAATGGAGGCTTGGAGTTCTCGGACTCGCTTTCACTGGGAGGTGGAAGGGGAATTTTGAGGGATCCGTCGGTGTCAATATATCGTTTTAACTGCACTCGAGTCTGTGCCAGAAATGCGCGAAGTTCGTTGACCGCAATTTTCAAATCCTTCCCCTCTGCAATATCGTCAGCGACCATACATATTTATAATCTTGATCTCGTATATTTACCTAAGGCCTTGTCTGTTGTCAGTGTTTCAGAGATCTTCCCTCTGATACTTGCGGTGTCAGAGTCAGTCAATTTCAACGACCTCACCGACGACGTATCTGAATCTGCTTTTTTGTGTTCTGTCTTGAACTTTCCCACCACCGATCGACCTAGCGATGATACCGGCGTAGCTATGGTAGCTTTACTATTTGTCGTACTTGTGCCACCATTAGCTTCCTCCGGTTCCGCATCACTCTCAGGGTCCTTATTGCTCTCAACAGAGGAGAGGTCACCAGCGATGGACTTAGGATATAGGGCGATGACTCGTTCCGGAGGTGCTTTGGCATCCGAGAATAGCTCCAGTGCCTCCCGATACTTTCGTAAATCGAATAAACCTTGCGCTTTAAGCATCTTGATCTCTCGAACCCGGCCTTCTTTATCTTTAAGTAGCGTATCCTCAAGCATTCCAAGCAAGCTTATGGCCTCGTCATATCGACCACTTGTGACCAACTCATCAATTTGATAATCGTAATCCAAAGCGCCCATCCTCCATATACACCGATCACTAGCCACCAGAAAGCCTTTCCCCGCATGAGCTAAGCTGATGTTAGGCTGAGGGACATGAAGGAAATTCGCATTCGGCAGAGATATCGTCTGCAGCAACGACAAAGTATCGGGATTCCGGACCTCCAACACTCCTTTCGAGGGAGGCTGAAGCGCCAGCATATACGGATACGAGTACCCAATCGCCTCCGGAGCGGAAACCCAAGGAATCTGCCTCTTCTCAATCGGATTCCCATCCGTATCGATAAACAGCGAATTGACATCCTTCGCCAGCAGCATCTGGCCCTCCCCCAACCTCGTCGCCATCGGCTTCGGCATCCAGCTTCCCATGCCCATATATCCCATACCGGAAGACGTGACCGCCCCAAACCGCGAGCCGGACTGGCCACCCGCGTCGCCCAACCCACCAGGCTTATTGATCTCCGTAATCTCCTGCGTATTGACGTCCACCAGGACGAACCCGGGGTCCATTCCCGCAACGATCTTCGTGCCCGTCCCCCAGGTCAGCGACTTGACAGCCGCGACGAGCGTGATTTCTGTCGCCTCGGTCGACAGCTCCATATCCTGCCACAGCCACAGCACTATCTTCCGCTTGACGGCCACCGCGAGGCGCGACACGATGGACGGGATGCCGGTGCTAGCATCCTTGACGATGTTGGAGGTGACGGCGAAGGCGGTGGCGCCCTTGGTCTTCTCGAGCCGCTCCTGCAGCGCATAGCTCTGCAGGTCGTGGATGGAGACGTAGTTGTCGGACAGCGAGACGAGGATGTTGGCTTCCTTGATGATGGCGAGCTGCTGGATCGGCCGGCGGGAAAACTTCTCTTCTTCGCGGAGGAGGTCTGCTGCCCGCGGTTTGGGCCGCTCCGGTTGTGCGTTGCCGTTCTGCTCGGGGGTCTCGGTGCCGTCGTTGAGCTCGTTCACTCTGTAGATGCGGAGGCAGCCGGTATGCAAGCCGACGAGCACTCTGTCGCCTGCGGTAGCTGTCAGCAGGCAAATCTAAAACGTTAAATGACGTCTTACCATAAGCTAAGATAGATTCGATCCTGGATTTGTCCCGTTGTTTAAGCTCGATGATGGGTCGAGCTGTAAACGCGGATAACATGGCGGCAAAGGGCAGTTGCGCCCGCTAAATAATTAGACTTCAAGCTATGCGACCATTCCAGCGCAGTCGTTGTGTGTTGTGGGCGCCATGTTGTTAGGGTGGCAGCTGTGAGGAGCTTAAGCATGAGCATCATGTGGCTGATGGGAGCTTCCGATGATGATGTTGGTCATTGCTCCGTATCAAGAGATGTTAACTTATTCGGAGCATGCACGGCTTTCCTAAAACTAAAGACTAACGAAATCGCGTATGCAGCACATTGATCACTTGCACGTCTTCTATATATTACCACCCCAGTTACTACTCCCTACCTACCACCTAAATGCCTTCTAATCGTATATTTTGCACTACCTGTAAGCAGTATCGCTCTTCTGCCGATTTTATAACGAACCGTCTTGGAGCTCCGTATAAGACCTATAGCTTTTGTAGGGTTAATTCTTTATTTATTTACTCTTCTTTTAACTTACTACCTTTCTAACTTTATATATAGGAGAAAAGAAAGGGACGCGTACAGTCCCGACAATTTACTACTGCTTCCGCTGCTACTTCCGCTGCTGCTCTTCCTACTTCCCGCCTCCTTATACAGCCTGTATTAATCCGACCGCGACCGCCCGTATTAATCCAACCGCGACCTACTACGGTCCGCCCTATTACGGAGCAGCTAGATCTTGGTTCTATGGACGTCGCCTGTAACTTCTGCGCAGCCCTACATTAGATAGATAAACGTGTTAGTATATTATAGCCTAGCAATTTACGGTTTAAAGCCTGCTGTAAGCACGTCGACGTAAACCTCCCTCTATTTCAGCCTCCGCCAGACTATCTACGCGATCTTTTAGGTCCCGTAGTACTTTGCTGGCAGTTTAGGGAGCAACTCCGCCTATATAATGCAGCGTTGGCTTTTACGTCCGTAAACTATACCGTTACTGACCGTGGTATAGCACGAGGCGGCCCAAATTGCTTCTACATATATGGTGAGCTTTACTATCTATAGGGCCCGCTAGAGCCGCCTAATGTTGCTCCGCGGTATACGCAGCTATACTTTTACAACCCCAGCTATGCCACAGATATCCGGCTACGGGCCCATTCTAATGCCCAGCTGGATGCAACTATTCTGCGCTGCCTTACTGCTATACTATCTAACGTACGGAACCCTTTTATCGCCCTCTATTAAACTATAAAGAAACAGCTAGAAACGGCTTTAAGCTCAGCCCGTATTAACCCCGTCGCAGATTATCTTAAACTTATAGATGCGGCTTATTTTAGAAGCTAGTTTCATATATTTGTCTAGGAGAGGCTTTTCAATTTGACTACTCTACGGCCTCCAATTTGCAATCTGGAGTTAGCCGGTAACTCTCCGTCAAACTTATTTACAAATGAGTGACTGTGGTAAGAAGCTGGCAGCATAAACAACTTGTGCAAACTGATCCACTCGGTTCAAAAATCTTGACAAGTTACCTCCCCTCTTACGAAACAGAGGATTGATAGGTACCGAAGTGACAAACACATCCAGAACGTCCTGGCCGAAGCACGGGATCTATCAGGTCGCAAAGCGCAATACCCAACCCTACATCCAAAGGACGAGGATGCTTCAGCTAGCCGTACAAACAACGACATCTCACTCTCCTCCAGCTCCACCCGTGTTCTGACTCAATCTAGGTCCTGAAATGAAAAGAGAAAGAAACAAGGGGGAGGAAGGAATAAACGCTTGTTATCGATCAGCACTCAAAACTGCTCCGTTGGACAAGACAACACAAAAAGGGTCAGGCCAACAGCTCCTCCTCCTTCTCACCGCAGTCGGGTCCGAAGATACAGCGGAAAGGGTAAGTGTAGAAGGGAGCAAGTGAAAGGCGAATGAGCGATCATACCCAATCTGTCCGGCTCGTGCACAGCGCCATACCAAAATCAACAACGTCGCGTCCTAAGTCCAATCTGAAGGATCTCGCGGCCAACCGGGCAAGCCAACGGGAAGGCGGGGAGGAACTTAGACGGAGAAGGGAGACATTGGATAATGGAGGGCACTGGAGAGGAACAGGATTTAAAGGGCTAAAGGAACAGACATACCATAGGAAGCATCTCGCGCTCGTGACATAAAGATCATCAAAAAAAATCTCGTAAAGAATGCTTTGAAAATCTTCAAATGTTCGAGGGGATATCATCCAACGCCACGCGCAAAATGCAGAGCAAAACACGAGCAATAAACCAAAAAATATCAAAAATCTATCCGGGAGGGAGATAATAATATTGTACACCAGTTTCTACCGGAGAGGACCGAAGTCCATCCAGCAGTTTTCCAAAGAGCAAAGCATCCATTTGGAAAGGACCTCAGGAACCAAGGTACGTAACCTGAGCAATTACGTCTCGTCACGTCCGAAAACTCGCATCCTCATAGACTCAGGACTCAAAAGAGAAAAGGTCAGCGAGGATTGGCAATTGAATGCCAGCGAGTTATTCGGCAAATGGATTATTCGCTGATTTTTCGTTATAAGGAGTAGTTCCTCCAAGATCTCCGTGGCTGCTCGCCCGTACATGGCCCGGGCGAGCTACTGAATCGCCGACATTATGCGCACCAACTTGACCAACCTTCTCATCTTCCGAGCTATAGGCGTTGGCAGTTGGCTCGAAGGTTGGGAAAGGTCGGGGTTGAATTGTGTAGGGTGCAGCTTTGTTAACAGGATACTCATACGGCGGTGCTGCGGTGTCAGGCCGGAAGTCGTGACCTCGAAAGTTGTCTGTGACCGGATCAACAACATATGCTTGGCCACCCTCTGCACGGGTCTTTTGCCGCCAGAGAAGGACCGTGCATATACGGATTAGACCAATCAATGCAATGAACACCCAAATTAGAACAAGGCAGGATGCAATGATTGCTTCTGTGCGAATCCCGTTTTCAAGTTTGGCAGTGAGCTTGAGAACCGAAGCAGAAATTTCGTCCGAAGTGGTGCCGCCTGGGTTGGCAAGGAGAGAGGCTGAAGAAGAATCGCCGCTGATTGTGGCTACAGCACCAATAGAGAAAGTGTCGTTTGCAAGCAAAGGAAAATCAACGTGTGCGTTGTCTGAAACCCATGTCAAAGCCTTTTGAAAGCCTTGGAGTTTGAGCAGAACAAGGCAGTTGAGAACGCCCATGATGGGTTCATAGAGAATGGTGCCTCCAAAAGTTGTGTTGAGAGCACCCGTCATCTGATCCACAAACTCGTTTAAAGTTGAATTCACGGCTGTAGTGGTAGTATTAACCCACCCGAACATATTATTATTAATATCGGCGTTCGTCGTGTTGATAGCATCGTTTACTCCATTAGCCCAGGTCTCAGAAGCATTGTTGAGGGCGTTGACAACTTTATCCGCAAAATTCGCAACCTGGCTCGTGAGTGCTGGAACCTCCTTTTCAATTGCCTTAAGAAGGATGTATTGGCATAAGCAGGAGAAAAGTCCAGCAAGCCCCAGGCAGAGCACGAAAAGAGCGGGAATTGATGTTGCGTAAGCCACTGCCCATCTGACAGCTGTCTGTCGACGTGTAGATCCGAAGTAGTTAGCAACCTTGATGCCGAATGTCGCGGTGTATGGTCGAGAGGCTATGTAGACAACGTCCATTGAGTCGTAGCCACTTTGACCGACAAGCTGGGCGCGTTGTTGCATCTTTCGCCAGCGTCGGATCTCTCGATAGGCCATGGGAATGCAGGCAAGGATAGCCAAAACTATAATAACGGCAATGAAGATCTTTCGAGCCATGATCTCCAACTTCACCAAACCATCGAAGAAGTCGTTGATCCCATTGTTGTCAGAGCAGAAGCTAAGCTGCTCTTTTTGGGGGATGGGCAACGTGGTACGGTTGAATGTGTAGTTGCCCATTGCTTCGCTAATAAGCTTCTTGACTTCTTCAAAAGGAAATCGGATGACTGTTTGGGTGAAGTTTTGCACTTCGGCGAAAGTAGGAATGGAGTTATTAAGATCCTGCAGGCCTGTGGTGATGTCGGTGGGCATCGTTAAATTCTTTAGCTTCTCGATATCCGTGTCAAGGTTCAAGGTGGGTGGATTGATGTTGGCAAACGGGATGCTCTTTAAACTGTTCATGAAGCTGTTGAAATCCTTTTCGAAGGTGCTTGTGACGCTGGCAATATCATCTCCAATTGCGGGAATAGTGCTGTTTAGAATCTTGACTACTTCATCCCCGAGTGAGACTGCGGCATGGAGACTTCCACTGACAGCGAGAGTGATTAGACACACGTAGGTCTGAGTCATCATGTTAATAACGAATAGAACAATGTTCTCGACGCCGGTGACACTGAGGTTGATCATTGACATGAGCCCATTCACTGCCTTTTCAACACCACTAGCAGTCAGCTCATTAACGCCTTGTGCCATGTAATGAGGCATGGATGCCATGGTGCTGCCAACGTTTTCCACTTCTGTGCAGGCACGAAGGGCTTCTTGTCTGGCCGAGGAGAGGTTGTCATTGATACCGGAGACGGCGATGAGGGTTCGGACAAGAACAAGGAGGAGGAGGATAGTCCAGCGATTAATCCATACTTGTGAGAGCCTAGCTCGAAGGCCGAGGTATGGTGTGAGGTATGGTGTTTGGTTTATTGAAGGTCGTGGTGCATCTTGTGGAGCGTAGTAGTCTCGCATCTCATGATCGCCAGCGGAGAGAGATGGAGGTACAGCAGGGAAGGTTTGCTGTTGGTTCTCTGAGGAAGCCATGATGACGGCAGGGTAGTGCGAAAAGCCTCGGTCTGCAAGGATGGATATTAGGAAAGGGCCTACCAGCGGCTGGTGATGTAGATGCAATGACAATAGAGGATCAAGAAGATATAGAAAGGTATGAAAATGCTTTGGACTTGACGGGTAGATGAAGGCAGGGGAATGCTGTTGACGAAAGAAAATCTGCCAGAGAATATGCGGTTGGAGTGAAGATTATTACGGGATTAGTGAATGGAAACAAAGGAAAGAAACAATAGTATTGGTCCACAATAGCACAATGAAAAGAAGTGAGTCAGTGAAGAGCAATGCTGGGGGGGGGTTAAGGGATTTTGTGGGTTTCCTTAGGACAACAAAGGAAACAAATGGATGATGAAACAAAGCAGCTGCACGTACCGCGAGAACTAGCAGGACCGGATTGGCGACCTCTATCTATTTTCTGGAACAAGAGGTTGCCCGACTGAGGCGTTTCAGCAGCCACTCAGTTCATCGTGACTCTATTCTGGAACGAGCGGTTTCTTCGATAGCGCGGCCTGGTTAGCCGCCCCCGGAGGATAGAAGGAGTCGTAGTGGCCAGTCGTTTAGTTGCCCAGCTGCCAGGTTGCGGAAAGGCGTGAACAGTGCGCAAAGAATGTTTCGGCTTTGCCACTGCTATATTCGACCTGGATGTCGGTCACTGGTCTGACGGTTTGTTTGAGCGTTCGCCCTACGTTCCCAGACTTGCGACCGTTGGATGTCAGCGACTGAGGACGCCGCGACAGCGCGACGCTGCCCGAGCTCTGAGAGCCGGTCAACGTCGCGGTCGGGCGTGCTCTCAAGCGTCGCTGACGGATTGTCGGTCGCAAGGGGACAAGACCTAGGTGCGGAAAAGCTGCAGAGGAGGTGTCCATCTTTCCAAACTTTGTCGCAACCGACCGTTATGTAGGATTTCGTGGCCCGCCGCGCTTGCGAGGGCACGGTGGCGTGGACATGGGCCACTTCCCTGTTTTTGCCAGGCTTTATGCAGACGTCATCCCACCTGTCATGGCGGTGATGGCGAAGATATAACGCCTATAGCAAGTAATTCTAGGTGCCATTTACTGCATTTTGGCGTGTCTGTAAGCAAATGAAGCTATTCGGAAATCAATCTATGTAAAGGCCCTCCTTCTCTGCGCTTCTACACTCTTCGTAGTGCGCACGAAGCGCCCGGGACCGCTCCAAAAGGCAGCCGGGTTGTCACGCGCCACTAATGCGAGGCTCATGCTGCCAAGCTTGAACGAGTGGCTGCGGCGCAGCGCTTACGGTCAATGTACCGAAGTACCTATCAGGGATCTGCAGTGCTCCTCCGCCAATCAACATCACCTGCATCAGCGCCCTTGAAACGAGAAACAATTTCATTCTCCATTTCATCGCTCGTCGCACCACAGCCCTTAAACACCTTGTTGCACTCATATCGAAACGCTGTGCTATTTCTGGTCTCGTCATCCATGTTTCTCGGTGCATATCGCTCGTCCCGACGTGTTGTGACGTTGCTGTGTCAGGAAGTTTGAGCTGTCGTTCATGTCTTCAGTTTCCTCAACTATCTCCTCTCTCACCTCTGATACATTATTTCTCATGCTGCTGGCAATCCCTTATACGAGGCAAGTTTCTTAAAGTCTGACCTGACCGTCGTGTGCGTATTGATAGGCTACGATCAAGTAATCCCGTATCCCACCAGCCCAACTATTAAACACCATAACGTCTAGGAGGTTCGAACAGCAGTCGAGAGACATTTACGCGCACCGTAAAACACGCGACTCGTTTCGACAGAGTACATGGTGAAATAAAGTTAGGGCGAGTGGCAGCGTTTGATCTATTTTCCATGCCTCTGCTTTCATTAAGAGAAGGCCGCGGTCACTTCAGTTTTCAAATCGCGCTCATCATATTTTCACACCCCGTCTATTCCCATTTAATTTCTTTTTGCCACACTCCTAACTACTCTATTCTTTCGTATTACTGTTTGAAAGTCGTTCATTCTCTTTTTCAGGCTGGGGGAAATCTCTGTAGGCAGGTTAGTAATTGTTAGTGTTGTGTTGAGGCCGTTATGAGCATTTGAGGAAGAGATCATGTCACGCAAGCGTCTAGAGCCAGATAAGTCAATTCTTCCGGGCTAGTAGCATGATGTATGTTGAAGGCCATGGACTAGGGTGGTGAGTTCGATTCTTTGATGCGTCAGGAAGATAGTTAAATCAGTGCGTCCGCCCATCTACAATCCTAATCCTTATCGCTCAGAGCGGTACTACTCTCTGCCGTGCTGTGAGGTGTATTATTGCCAACCACTCAGCTCTCCGGCGCCGAAATACCTCCGTTACACGTCCCTGAGATCAGTTGTCCCCATTAGAGACGTCTAGCCCCAAGATTTGAGAATACAGACTATTTCCGAATCTCTCCTGCTAATTTGCGATGTGAGAGTATTCCTGTCCACCATTGATAAGAAGTCTTATCAACTCTGCTCATGTCCCTCGTAGTTGATATGTCAATGATCTCCTTCACCTAGAAGTCGGTCTTTACTGATTAACCCAGCAATTAGATCTGCTACCTGATGATCTTGTTGGATTACTTGATCACATGTCGGCGTCACTCCTGTGCCTAACCCGTCATCTACCTTTGTTCTCCACTAACCTTCAATTCCTACCAACCATTCCTTGCAATGACCCCCGTCGTCAAGAGCCCTTGGGGCTTCTTAGCATAGCGTTCGTCACAGTAACCTCAAGTAAGTGTGCAGGTGAAATTAATTATCTCTACCTGAAAGTGCAGCTGCTTTGTCACCGATCACTGATTTCATATGTAGGGCGCTCACATACCGCAGCGCGCTGCCTCACACCGCCTACTTCGGGAAGTCGGCGGTATTTGTATCTAACGTAGTCGTCAGGCGATATTGGCTCGTGACTCAGTCTATTGACAACACCAGGAACAATAGCAAGGAGCAGGTCTCACTATTCTTATTCCCCAAATTCTTATTTATCTTTGCTATAACAACATCCATCTACAACATGATCCAAGCCTGAACCAGGCTCCATCTCCGTCTAATCATAGAGTCTCCTCTTTGCAAACTCAAAGCACCTCCTCGAGATTCTTCTTTCTAGTTATCTTAATCTTTATGATACTCTACGGGCCTTTCCAATCAATCGAGTGACTCTATCGTCCTCCCACAGCGCACTACATAACTATCTCCTTTGTCTGTCCGAGATATTATTCTACCTGACAAACCTGAAGGGTGTCGGTCATCTCCATCCCTGGACTTATAGATCTCCACTGACTTCTCTAATGTTCGATCTCAGGGACGTATCCGTGTAAAATTGCCACTCAATCTTTTGCGAAGTGCGCATCAAGGACTTCAAGTACGTAGGTAAAATGCAGAGGGGGGATGCGCACTGTGAATACGTGTATAAACGAGATGGAGGAGTGTGGAAATTTCGAGAGAGTTGAGGTAGGCTCGTTCGATCCATTCGAAGCCCTTCATCACTTCGAGAGTTTTCTTCAGCGCGCCTTCGAATATCGACAAGTTATACGGCGAATATGGTACAAAGCACACATCGCGATTTCGCACATCCTGTTGGCACTATGAGAAATCGCTTAAATCGGGTGATCCTAGATCAAAGGGGTGGATTTGTAAATTCACGCGTGAATTTCTGCTAACAAAATTCTCACCCAGGTGCTTCAACGAAAGATCAGCCCATTGCTTCACGAGCGGACTGAAAGCAAAATTTTCCATCCGTTCTGCCTTCCACCAATTTGCTCACCGTCTTCGTATCTCTCAATTCCCACATACCTCCACGAGCGACAACGACGTGGCTGAGCCACATCTCACCACTAATCTGGATCACTCTAGAGTGAATGTCACAAAGCACAAGCCACACAATACTTTCCCGTGATTGTTCCATCGGATCAACCCATTCTTAAACCCTTTGTCCTCCAATGTCCCACACTTATTCGCTGTCGTGGGCGTCACCGGAGACGAAAGAATCAGAAAAATTTCAAGTTTGCATCAACGCAATGCGTCGAATGTTTCCACGATCAGAAGTTGCTCAGATGGATATGCCGGCTTGGTTAGAGCATCGGCAAGTGATCGTTCAAGCTCGGGGGCGCCAGCTTGGAAGAATAGTTGCAATTAAAGAGGATCAACGAAAGCGAGGCTCGCCAGCAATTATAACCCCCTTAAAGGGAAAATCTTTCGAGGACAATCGCAGCACAGTACTATGCCAAAAGACCATCTGGTGCTCGAAGTGGGATTTAAAAGCAGACAAGGCGCCATGGCCCAGCTTGACCGAATTGAAGTGGGAAGGTGATGATCGAGCAAAGACCAGTGTGGGACGCTTCCTACCGCTTCCGCGCGAACCAGGTAATGCGACTGTGGCATGGCACCATCTCCGCATGATAGAAGCCTTCGAACTCGACGATGTGCGGAAAATCCCTACCTTAGAGGACATTCTTCTCCCTGTGGACGAGATTGACGACGAAATAGTGCCGCATTTACTTAACATCGAAATTCTCGATGCTCTTGATTCCCACGACATTTTCTGACAGTAGCTGGGCCAAATACATCTTCATTGTTACGGAAAATTGAATTCTCTGGCGGAGAATGGAACATAGCGCGGGATTGGATGGACATCACGAGCAACAGCTGATCTTGGGAATTAATGATTGAATGATTGAGCAATCACAGATGGCAGCATGAGTGTTTTTCTGGATTTGGCGTCGAAGTGAAGATAAGAAGGCGGATTGTTTTGTTATTGCGTGGTCCTAGAGGATACCTTGGAGTATCGGCATTGTGGTCTGATTCAGGCTTTGGTTTCTGTTTTCTTTTCTTTTAGTTTCACATACACCTCTTCCTTTCTCTCAACGCGCCTAACTCTGCCACTTGCGGCAAAACCCTCCACTTCATTACCCTGCATATCCTTCTCTTCCTTACTTTTTTATATCATGATAGGCAGGCTTCAGCATTGGGATGGCGTTTGGTACAGGAGTCACTTATTGCAGCACTTAGCGTGTTAGTCTCTTGCTTTCCATTTCTGGGATTGGGGACCCCAGTAGACAGACGTTTAATCTCTACAGAGTAGCCCCACCTACTTTATTCTTAGGCATTCCTTATTCTTATATTTTCACGGCTCCATTTTAAGAGCTAAATGGACTTTTACCTTGGACAAATCTCCTTATGCTTTAGTGAACTTTCTAGTAGCGAAGACAAGCTGAGACATTTCTGACGCGTTGCCCTTACCCCCAATACGTCGTCCCATTTATCCAAGATATATCAGAATTTTAGACAACGTACTTAAAAATTGTGTAAAAAGTTTAGAGTAGAAACCGTAACCTGAGTCTAGAAAAAACGTACAGGGCTCTAGGTTACCTAAAACCTTAAGCTCTGCGGAGATCTATCTTATACAGACATATCAAATATATCAGAAATGAGAGCACCTCGGGCATAAGTAAAAGACCCTGTCTTGATTAGGCACACTTATAACTAATCGAAGCACTCCTGAATTAGTTTTACTAAAGCACAAGCTTGCACTTGGTCAACTTCATTAGCACAGCAGGGGCATAGAGATTTGCCACGGTATATGACTATTTCTATTTCCTGTATTATCAAAATGCTGCTGATATATATCTACTCGCATGATATGTGATATTAAACTCCCATCAGTATTTTTTTGTATCAATCTCTCCGCGTTTCATTGAGACCGACGATTACCTATTAAATCCCTACGACACATGCCATTCGTAGAATTATCACAAATTGCCTCAAAGCCGACCCCCATGATTTCGTCATTTTTTCTTTGCCTCCGAAAGCACCACCGTTTATCCTTGTGTATTATCAACACAGACAAAACTGTACACTGCGTCATTCCAGCCATCCGGCATGCTCGAGTCACCAGGATACTCTAAATTCAGCGTTCCATCTCCTAAATCATCGCAAAACACGTTTCTATTTTCCATAAGTAACATTAGCCTTGTCAATCGTGGCCTGCATAAGCGTAATGAAGTGTTCAGAAACCAGAAACTAGACAATTCTGGTCTTTGTAATTTAGAGAGGGGTCTGCAAACCTACTTGTAAAATGTGCATGAAAATCCGGGGTCGGGCCCGATGGAAGACGCAGTGCCGTCTAATTTAATGCAGTCGTTGCCGCCTACCGCTTGAACATAGTGGACGCAGTCTCCACCCCAGTTGACGTCAGAGCAGACGTAAACCTTGATCCAATATATTAGTAAAGGATGTGGGTATTTGGAAATTAGTAAATGCGTACACCAGAGTTGTCGCGTTTGCTGAATCTTGGGGTTGGGGATGCGGATGCGAGCGCGAGCGCGAGAAGGAGCACGAATGTGCTTTGGAGGAAACTGATGGACAACATAATTTTGTTTGATAGTAAGCTAGGAATTACTAATGGATTATGCGCAATTTCTGCACTCTTGAACTGAGGCAGGCTACAGGCACGCTGAATCAAGTCGGAGAATTTTTTGGGAGAGGTTTATTATATATATAGGAGATTCTATTGCTCAACCTTCCACAAGTATCTTAAAGGGCAGCATGTATAGTAGTTGGCTCCTGCAACCTTGGAATAACACCTCGTCACATCCGGGGAACCTATAGTTTCCTTGTGTACTTCCCTAGTTTATTTGCAGTGTGAAACAAATCATTCAGGCTAATTTAAGGCATCGCAAACTCCATGGCTAGCCCTTGCATGGCGGAGGCGCCTTGTCACTCAATCGAGAACTTTTAGCGAATCTCATTTTACAAGGCACCGGAGCTTCTTCAAACGCCTTTAATCTTACTTCAGCACTTAATGACGATATAAATGCCGTAGAGCCCTGAAACAAGTTTGAAAGCACAAGCGGACGCTGCTACTCGCAGGTCACGATTTGGTTACTATGAACACACTTGTCCACCCCCTCGAGTTACTCTCGTGTTTGGTGTACAGTCGTGAGAGCACGACCGCTCGGCCTCCCGAGATATTTTCAATTTTCTCAGTCATGCTCTCGCACTTTTCTCTCTTCGCCCAGTAATTTACGTAGTGGGGTGACCTATTGTGCCACTGGAACCTTAAAAAAAGCGCGCCCTCTTTTCCTCCTGACAGCAAACATCCTTTTCTCATCAATTTCCCTTAAAAACATGGTCTCCGGTTGTTGTTTCCTTGTCTTGTGTGCCTCAGACCCAATCTGGTATACTAATTAAGTCCCTCATCAACCCCGTTTGTCACTGTGTAAAGCGTCTTTATTGTCATTGCTGTGCCGTTGCCTTGTCGCTTTACTATTTCTCCTGGAGATCATTGCTATTCCAGGATATACCGATAACGATACTGTGGTATTCTGCTCGGCGCCCAGATTGATCTTACCGTGCTGCTCAAATCTAAATGCCTCCAAGTTCGTATCTGCAAATCTTTCCCCATATCGGTGAAGTAACCCTAAGAACCCTTGTTTAGTCTGTTAAGTTAATAGCACATGTGCTCAGATAATTAACGCCGAGCCACGAGATTTCCCGAACGAAGCCATAAGCAGAAAGAGAATAGAGCACGTCAAGCGAGCGGAAATTTGCACAGCATGACGTTCGATCCGTGCAAACGATAAAGACACATGCTTTACCTCAGCCCATTATCCATCGCCGTCTTGTTCGATAGGCTGATTTGTGTTAGGATATGGGTAGACAATCTCTTCAGCCACGGATCAGGTGAAAGTCTGCAGGAGCTGCTGTTCGCGCGCTATCATATAATTCTGGTTAACACATATCGATGGCCTGCGTCCTTTAAACCGATGAAACTTAAAAAATGGCTGCATCAACTACAAGAATGACAGAATGGAGTACCGCTTCAGTATGTTCGGAGAAGACACGCCTATAGCCAGTTACCAAATTGGTCAATAGCCTTGGTTCTGATGATGAGCACCGGGGATTTTGATGGAGAACTACGGGACCCTCATTGCTAAGCTAATGGTGGAATGTAAATATTATGTCTGTATGACACGTCTTCCTCTTCTATAGTATCCCCACTTCATACTCCTAGCACTTCGTCTACAGCTGGGAGCTGGTTGGATGCTGCGGTTGAAGAGCCACTCAACTCACAACGGCTCGCTGCTTGAGCCGAGTTGGAGTTGCAAGGAATCAAAGTCGCAGCATATCATCGGGTTTTCAATAGAATCGGTTAGATTCCTAGCGGGAGCGGATGAGGACCCATTCGGTCAAAACATGTCAAAGGCTTTGATAAATCAGCTGCAGTTGTGCCTCTCGGACCCCACTAAGAACGGTTTAACCATTCAGATGAGGAGCTGTTCCTTCACAAAGACGCCGCGAAATCCCTTCATAAGAAGTCCCTACCAAACATGACATCTTCCAAAGCTTCCTCACATTCGACCTCATAGGCCAGAAAGCCATAACAAAAGCACACGTTTTGCCCATCCTTAAACCCACCCACGCCCGCCTCTCAACCACCGAAATCACCACCCCAGCCGTCACCAACCCAAACCGCAAATGCTCCTCCCTCAGCCCCGCCCTCTCGCCCTCCCTCACCTACCTCGCAGCCCACCCATCCCGCCCAGCCCCACACATCCAAATAACAGCAACCAACCGCATCAACCGCACCCCTACCAACCTCAAAGCCCCCTCCCACACCTCCACAACGCCCTCACCAAAGCCCGCGCCATCTACCCCTAACGACCAACCCCACAGCAACGACACCACCGCCAGGCCACAGGCGCTCGCAC
>KV748710.1:0-31278 GCA_001692915.1 Glonium stellatum | reverse complement strand
ATTTATAAAATTAATTTAATATTTAATAATTTTCATTTTTTAATAATTTATTTAATTTATTTAAAGTATTAATAAGAGCACTAATTCATGTCTACTATAACTATGCTATGCTTTAGGGGGTCGCACCTGCCGGAAATGAGAGCTTTATCGATTTCCTCCTAGGTTATTTCAGGATCAAATGACCTGCTAACTTCAAACTTCTGCTAACATTGCTCCGCTAAATCCAAGCAGATCATGCTCGCCAAATTTCCCAGATAAACACCTGCTCCACCTCTCTTCTCTCCGCATGGAGGCATGGCTGAGTTCTGAACTCTTGAAATGTCCTGTCCCGGATGTTGGGAATATACTAGACGGCATAATTTATGTTCCACCCGGTTGTATGTACGAGGCCAATCCTGAGCCCGCGAAGATGAATCTAAGCTTCCCTATTTCGTTACCTTTGTTTTGATTACCGCCATCACTCTAGTAGTTTCTCCTATCCTCCCGCGCACCAAAATAGGCGCACAAAAAAGTTTCAAATTTGACCGGGCTGATCCAAACCTGGTCAATTTACCACCCCCAACTGCACCTCCATGGTCCGCTAGTTTAGTTCTTGGATCTTTGGGGATTAATTACCCCGGATAGTTTTAGTGGCGGTTTCGTGTTCGTGACAGTTGTCTGGATTCTATGTAAACGCCGGAGGTGAGGAGCGAGAAAAATTGGAAATTTAAGAATACCGCAAAACTGTAAATAAGGTTGAGGATATGCGTAATACATGGTAGTATCAGATTTTATTTCCCGGGGATCCGCTCGCAATAGCGTGTATAGTATCTGTTTTCAAACAGGTCTCTTTTCTTTAGATCACGTGATACAACGTCTTCGATCATCTTCCTCTATTCATGGTAACGGGTAGTCGTAATAAAGCGTTTCGCTTAGGTCGGCAGCATATATTGAGCAACCCTGGTATAGTCTCTAGTCTTCTGCAGGTCATTCGGTCAGCTTTCGATGCCATATTGCGAATACTACCAACCTGCCTAATCTAGTCTAGTTTCATAGATTTCCCCATACTAACACCAAACTCCAAGTCTATCACCAACTATCTGATAAGGTAAGCACATTACCGCCGATCTCCCGTTAAGTAGCTTCCAGACCAGCCAGGATATTGATACTACCTTCTTTACAAAGCCCACCGTTTAATTAAATGCCTTGATCAATAGTGTGTTGCTCGCCATATCATGCGCACGGCTAATCATGTGGCTTTGAGATTGGTGGGGGCCTGTGGGGCAGGCGCTGGTCAAAGGCAGGACATGTTCTTGCTTTCAGCGCGTTCAGCGCCCCAAATCTTGAGAAAGTGAAGCTTTACTCCACCAGTAGACTAAGCGGCCCATCGTCATCTTATCAACCACCATTTCTCGCGCCTTCCTCTAATAGAATTGCGAGCATGTTTCTCAAGATGGTGAGAATGACCGAACAGAATCCGTTTCTGTTTCTTTAGGGCGGGTGGATTTGACCATCCTCGGTGGCTTGCGTAGAGTCCGTTTGCTCCATTTGTCTCGCTTCTTCCACGTTTCTCCTTCTTCTACAATCCCTTGCATATCCTGCCTGGTAGAAGTAGAAAGAAGGATGTGTTCGGCCAATACCAGTATCCAGAACTGAAAAAATTCAGTTAACTCCTTCAAACCCAGATGGAAAGAGTACACCAATGAACAGCATAAGGTAACTGGAAATGCTTATACTAGAGCACCTCCCTATTCACGTTACCCCTGAGCTCGAGCTTGGCAGAGAGTCAACATAAGCTTTCGGGGCCGTTTGCCCAGGATTTGTTGGTCACACGGGCGTGCCGCTGATTCTTATCTTGCATCGCATGTTGCTATGGAATTTCGACCATCGTGATAGATCGTCAGACTCGGAGCACTCATACTGAGCAGGAAGGCCACGCTGATCTCGCCCCTTGACAGGCTTCTGGAATACAACCACACTGCATTCATCAGTCCCGGGAGCAAGTATCCAGGGGCCCTTGTCCTGTATTTTGCAATGCGAGTAGTTGTTTTTCCATGCGTGTGCTGCATTATCAGCCCCAGGTAATATATGCCAAAGCGGACATTGGCATAGAAAGGGAAGGACAATCCAAGGCAGTCTTGAAGTCAGAAAATCAGCATGACTTCTCTAGAGATCCCACCGAGAGGAAAGATCTATAAATCGAGCACAAACTCACAGCGAAAGAATGTCGTAGCTTCAGACTCTAGCTTGAAAAATTCCAGACTTCTTATTGGTTGAGCCGCATTTGCTGTTGATAACCGGAGTTCTTTACAAATTCCACATTATTACTGCCTATCATGAAGCTTTCTCTACTCCTCAGCAATGTTCTATTTGCAACTGCAATCTTTGCAAGACCTTCAACTCTAGCTGAGCGCCAAGCCCGTCGCCGAGCTGCCAGACTCCGCGGATCTCGGCCTTTGATTGCCCTCGACAACCAGGAAAAGGAGGATATCGTCAACGGGAATGATACTGCGCACGTCCAATACAGCTCTAACTGGTCTGGTGCGGTCCTAACTTCCCCACCATCAGGCCAGACTTTCAACGGTGTTTCCGGCCGTTTCACCGTCCCCACGCCATCGAAAGGCACCGGGTCTGCAAGTTCGTGGTCCGCTTCCGCCTGGGCGGGTATCGATGGAGACACATACGGCAATGCGATTTTGCAAGCCGGGACCGACTTCACAATCTCCAGCGGCGGGGCCGTATCGTATGACTCCTGGTACGAATGGTACCCGGACTACGCGTACGATTTCAGCGGCTTCTCTGTATCAGCTGGCGATGTCATCGCCGTCTCTATTGTGGCAAGCTCGTCTTCAAGGGGCACTGTAACTCTGACTAACGAGTCTACTGGGAAGTCGGTCTCGAAGACATTGAGTGCGCCCGACTCGTCTTCTACGCTCGGGGGTCAGAATGCTGAATGGATTATTGAGGACTATGAGGAGAACGGCTCGCAGGTTCCTATTGCTGATTTCGGTACGGTTACCTTCACGGACTGTGTCGCGACGACCAGTAGTCAGTCGGTTGGGCTGAACGGTGCCACTGTTATCGAGATTGAGCAGAACGGTCAGGTTGTGACGGATGTTACGATCGAGAGCTCTTCTTCTGTAGAGATTCAGTATGTCTAGTTAAATAGGGGGGATCTAAGAGTTCATCACTGTTTCCCTGTTTCTTGTGTATTGGCGCGAATACATTGGAAGGCTATTGCGAGTTTAAGTTGCAGTTATGGGAGGTGGTCGTTCTAAATGCTGCTCTGCTATGTTGAAGAATAGCGCAGGGTTTAGCGAGGTGCTTTGGGTAGCAAATTAAGTAATATAACTTGCTGGTTGTATAATGCTTTTAATGCCGATGCAGTGATCTTATCTAAAAAGTCAATCCTAAAAGTGGAGATCATAGTCATGAAAGGTTAAAATTAATTGATTTAGCCGACCATAGGTCGCCGGGGTCGGTGCTGAATAGCAGATCAAACTGCAAACCGATTTACAATTCTCCAACGATCGCCTATCTGGGACAGGGTTATCTTCCCACTGCCCCATACCAACAAAGCCCAAGCACGGCCCCCATCAAAATAGCAGCAGCAGGTGGTATATTGAACCATGCACTTTCTGCGTACGTGAGTGCTGCAACGACTACCCACCATGGCTCTAGAGCAAGGCTTTGACCCTGTGCGACGTCCGGGGTTAGATAACCAATCTCCCACAATCGGTAGACAGCAGTGAACACCAGGCCAACTGCGGTTGCATTGATACCTCTGAGTAGGCTGATCACGGACGGTTTCGTTCGGAGGACCCGCCAAAGGCTCTGTACACCGACTGCAAGAGTTATTCCTGGGACGAATATGCCAGCGTATCCGAGGAATGCTCCAAGGATAGTTGGGTGTGGCGAGTGGTTTAATGCGAGGGCGCCCAAGAAGACGCCAAAGTTGAAATTAGGGCCCGGGAAGGCTTGAATGATTGCAAGGCCGATCAAAAAATCGCGAGGAGAAACCCAGCCAGGTTGGACGACATATTCCCGGAGGAGTGGAATGACGACAGGCCCTCCACCAAAAATGATGGTACCCGCGAGGTACATATTTGCGAAGAGATCGAGTTCAAGAGGTGGAGATTTTAGGACACCACGTGTAATGAGAATGGCTATGAATGTTGCTGTGAAGGGATCAGCGCTGTTATTCGGGCAGCTAGCGAGGGCATCATATGCTTACCAAGAAATACTACTATGATAGTAATTCCCCACTTTACAGGGATTGCGTATGTTAAGGTGTCTGCGGCTGGTGAGGTTTCCTCGTGAGTTTGCCCATTTTTCAGGTCTTCCTTTGCACTGTGCTCCTTTATAGGTTGGTCAGAGGATTCTGCCAGGATACGATCTTTTGAAGATGAAGCAACAGCGCGCCTCTGAATCACATCTGAACCTGTTGGTTGTTGTAACTCCTCCAGCGCGATGCTTTCTGACGGAGCGTTCTCTTCCGCGATCCTTTGTGGGTTTTCTTTCCGACTATGGAGTTTCGCGCGTAACTTTCCGACTTGCTGCTGAAGCCAGATATCCCATACCACCGTGGTGAGCCCACCTAGAAGCATGAGGATAGGAAAATACCAGAGCGCATTGTAGCACAATCCAGCACAAGCGCCGAGAATGACCAGTATCCTGGTAAGCTTGTCCTTGATAGATTTTTCGGCTAACTGAATATGTATGAGATAAAGCACATCATGTCTTCTTTTGTAAGAGAAATATTTACCTGGACAGCTGCAAGAGCAATAATGCCTACCGTGGACGCGTTTAGCCCTGAAAGAAGAGCATAAACAATCCCAGGGAGAATTTCGCTCATTCTTTGAACACCAAGAGATAGCCCATACATCCCAATTGCCCCAGGAAGACTCCATACTAGGAAAACAAAGAGAGCAGGCAGAAATCCAGCGTGAATCAAGGCAATACAAAAGGCCATCTTGGTGCTGCCCGGCCCTGGGAGTGCTTGACATATTGCGAAGAGCTCTTGATACTGGAGATCGTTGTAATCAGCTGTAGGACCGTAGAAATACGAACATTCTTTGTAGGAAATTTCAACTTATTTCGTTATCGCACCCTCGAGTGTGCAGACAATTGTGGTTGGTTTAGATAAATGGTTTGGATGTTTATACCTCCACAAAAATTCAAAGAGTGTACATACCGTCTGTTCGTCAATCCATGGGGTCTTCCCGCCACGGCCCTCAACGAATCGGCGATGCAGTATCTGGAAATGGACCGGCGGCCCACCAAACGCAGTGAAGCCTAAGTCCCATGTACGAGCGAAGACGTCACCAATCCTCCATGCCAGCTTTGCAGTGTTGGCTTGGTAGGCATTACGCTGGTCCCGTATACGCTCACGTACCGCGTGGAAAAGGTCAAGTAGAGGCATCTTTGGTTGCAGCGGGTGGATGAACGTGAGGGGCCTGCTCAGTATTTCAAGACGCTGAGGACGGGAAGATGAAAACATGCCGAGACGGCATCAGCACCAATCAGTGCCCACGTGTGCCATGCAGCCATTGTGATGTTCAGCTGGCAAATTAGATAATGAACGAGCGGCATGGCAAAGAAAATAAAAAGCTTGATTGATTTGCCAACGGCGAGGTGGTGGTTGATTACAGGGTTTTCGGCCTCGGCTGGTCTTGGCATGGTGTTGGAGTCAACCGCAATTTTCTCTGGTGGATTTCGGACTTCTAACTTGGATTTACCACAATCCTCTAGAGTACCGGAATGGCGTCCATTCGCCCCATGGCAGTTATGGATCTCTTGAAGATCAGCTCCACTAACCTTGACCATCTCACTGAGACGTACAATGTAGGCTTCTACTTAGAATATCTCACAAAATGGCCCGAGCTATGTCGTGTGATTGAAGGCCATGATGGAAAGATTGAGGGATATAGTAAGCATAAGAATTCTCTTGTATCTACTGTATTTGAAGATTAGATATTCATGTGTGGTTGTGGTGAAGTCCTAGGAAAAGTCGAGGCGTCCCCGTATCCCGCACCTGTCCAGCCATACAACCCAGATACCAACCCCAATCCAAACTACCTTCCCTGGCATGGCCATATCACAGCATTGACAGTAGCACCATCAGCCAGGAGACTAGGCCATGCTACAAGGTTGACGGAGAGCTTGGAACAACAGGCGGATGCGAATAATGCTTGGTTTGTGGATTTATTTGTCAGAGCAGAAAACAAGATTGCACAGGAGCTCTATAAGAAGATGGGGTAGGTAGTAAATATTCCGATATTCTCTTCTAGTTTCCCCTACTAATAGAACATAGGTATTCTGTGTATAGGCGCGTAATGGACTACTATAATGACGGCGCAGACGCCTTCGACATGCGCAAGCCGCTTAGCCGTGACAAAGATCGAAAACACGTCCGCGAGAATGGAGAGAACGTCCATGTGAACCCGAACGACGTGTGGTAGTTGCTATAAACTAAAGGGAAAGCATCTTCAAACCTGCTGTTGACAAGGGTGGCAGCTTGCGATCTGGGCATCTCTGGCTTGGATACCGGGCCGCGCAATACTCTCGCAAAATATCTAGCACTCGATCGCCTTCCGTTAATGAGTCTGAGATAATCTAAGACTTGAATCCGTGTGAGATCGGCTTTTCGGCAAGTGGTAAGCCTTTTCTCACACTGGACTTACGACTCTTAGCCGTTGGCCTTGGAGCGCAGTATGATAGCCCGAAGTAATTCAAATCATGAGTTTATTGACAAGATTATACATCTAGCATTAAGCGTCCTTTTAGGTATTTCGCCAAATTTTAAAAGGAACGGATTTTAGTCTCGAGAAGATCTATATAAGTTGAAGTGGCACGGAATGGTCGATTCCCTTCGGTATTTGCCATAAATATTTCAGTAACCTTTCGGCATAGCTAGTAGTGCCTTCAAAGTACTGAATTGCGTGTTTTCACCTATCTTTGGATCTGGGCTGTTATCGGCTGGCACTATGCCAACTCCAAGTAGGATTATGTTGCAATGTGGAATGGAGAAGCTGGCTATTACCCAAGGTCGAACCACTGGAGGCCTAACGGGACTGTTTGTGAGGCTAAGAGGATAATGTTTGAGGCTAAGAGTTAAATGGTGGCTTACCTCCAAGTTCGCTCATTATGTCACAAGACAGGTGCTCTGTAAATATATTTTTTAAATATCATAACACATCCGTTGCCGGTCTCTTGATCTACATTATACAAGCCTCCGTCCATTGCCCATAACCCAGAACTCGGAACCCAAAACCGAGAGATCGATTGCTCATCCCAATACTATTCACCGTTATAAAAAGGACATCCGAACTCCAGATATCCAATCTCATACTACGTCCACGGTGGCGTAAATGATATATCGCAAATCTTCATTCCAACCTTATTTCTTACGCGTATGCTCCGTTACCCAGTGATATACGCATACCCCATTGTGTGCCTTGCACAAGCCCCAGTCAGAAAGCCATCCGAAAGTACGCCGTATATTGCAACATTCATCACTCGCCGCATTCGTTCGTCCCGCGAACTAAGCTTGTCCCGCACATCCAAGCAACATTCCATTTTCATCACCCTCCCTATCCCTCCCCTCACCCATCTAGCTCAACGCAAACGAATTGATACTCGGCTCGCCACCAGTCCCAAACGCCGGACTTGCCGCGCGCTGCTGGCTCATCGCGGTCTCCGGTCTCCCAACGCCCCACGGCGAATACGACTGTCCCCCACGCGGAGTGACGAACCCACTTCGACTAACGCAGCGGCTCATCGTCTCGCCATCCATGAAGACGCCATCCCAGCCCGAACTCGTCGCGCGCACCGAGCCGCTCGCCTGACTATTACTATAGCTATGGCCGCCAATATCGCGCGCGACGGGCGGCGCGACACGGAAGCGGCGCGGGAGGCCACCGTCGCGCTCGTCATCGACCAGCACGACCATCCACACGCCGACGGCGCCCGTGTGCCCGAGTAGTGGCGTACAGTGGATCCAGCGCAAGCGGCCCTCGTCGCAGCTGTCCGAGTCCGGGAGTCGCGCTGCCGGCGATGAGAGCCAGCGGATCTTGGCCGTCACGCCGCGAGTGCCATCGGCGAGGGCGGCGGCGAGGGAGTCGCGCACGCGCGTGGACCCGCCGATGCGCGAGAGAAAGCGCGATTGGAGGATCCCAGGGACCCGGAGGGAGGGGGAGGTGAAGAGGATGCGGTGGGAAGGGGCGGGGCGCATGAGGAGATACTGGGGTGGTCTTAGTTAAAGCTATGTAGGGATAGATTAGGGCGGAAGGAGGGGTATATCTTACGTGCTTGTAAACGCTAGAGAGGCGGCCATCAACTTTGCCGCTGAGACTAAGTGGCCTATCAATGTCGGCCATGTTGGGGTCTTTGAGTAGGAGGCGCGGCCGGTAGTTCATGATAGATTCATCGTCGTCGTCGACCTGCTCGCGGTGCATGCGTCCGCCGTGTCTGCGAACTGTGTCGAGCTCCGCCATGTTGAACATCTCGCTGAGCTCTTGGAACTCATCTTTTGGCTCTTCTGGCTCGTTCATATCCGCTCCACTGGTCGCTTCGGACTCTTGCTTGTTGAGCATACGCTGAAGAGCGTCCAGATCGGCGCAATCTTTCACGAGTCCGGTAATGTCGACTTGTGCGCCAATATAGTATCGGAGATTGCCTCTGCTGTCGAGTAAAGGAGCAATCATTAGGAGATTCATGAATGGGGAGCCGTCGCGTCGGCTGTATAATGTCAATTTCGCTAGATCTATAAGGGCCCAGGGGAGATCTTACTAGTTTAACAAAACCTCACTTGTCTCTTTACCTGCTTCAACAGCAGCGCGAAGCCGTGATACGCTGGTGGCATTTGTTTTGGGGCCCTGAAGGAACCGACAATTTCGCCCAATTGCATAACTCACTCCGTACTGCGTAGTGCGATGAAACTCTATAACTCACCATTAGCGCAGTCCTTGGAACAGGCTGGAATATCGATTTACCTTCTGAAGCGAAAACAACAGGATTGTCGGGCCTTGATGGATCTGATAGACAGAAAACTTCAGCCAAGCCTTCCGATGCTTCCCGTAACATTGGGGGCAACGTTCCGGTAATTCTCTTTTGAATGCTTATACTGACAACTTGGACAAAGACGTGCGTGATGTATGCAGGGAGGTCTTCGCGAACTAGCGCGTCGAATGCTTGCCTGGCTTTGTCTTCGAGCACTGAGTTTACAGTAGGTCGAGCAGGATGCTGAGTAAAATCGTAACCATCGAGTGGTTCCAGAGCCTCTGCTACAGCGTTCGCGTAGTTAATGGCGCGCATTGCTTTTAACGCATCAAGATAGTAGATAAGAAGTGGAAGAGACTGAGGCCGCGCAGCACTGAGAAACGAAGTGAATTTGAGAAGTGAAGCGGCATCTGTAAATATAGCTTCCAGATGTTCGCGTGAAAACAATTGGTCTGATCTCCTTTCCAAGTCAAAACCCTTTCCGGGTTGAGTCTCGTTTGGTGCGATGAGATCAAAAGATTTAGGGTCGTCTTCAAGGAGAGGCTCGAGGCGATTGACCTCATCAGGTGGTCCCTTGGCTTGCAGTGGAGGCAAGGAGCTGCTGGCGACTGACGAGGCTATAGTTTCATAAGACATCACTGAATCGGCAGAACTTCTTTCCCGTGACTCTGGGGTTGTGGGCATTGATGAGCTAGGTTCACGGCTCGTTGACCTGAGCCGCCGCTGCTTGATCCTTGTTTTACTACTATAACCGCGAAGAAATGTGAGTACAATGATCAATGAACAAAATGGAATCTAATTTACCTAGTGCGAGTAGGAATATGAATTCCTCGTCGTGTAAAGTCCGGAGGTGCTGGCGACAGTTCTTCATCTGATGAGACTACTGGGTGACTGCCTAGCGCAAGCGGCTTTGGGATAGACTTGATAGGCGTACATGGTTCAGATTCTGGAGCTATAGGAGCCTTTGAAGCTTTTGGAGAATAGAGGCCTTGGAAGCCTTGAATAGATGGCTCTCCTGCTGCACTAATATTTCTAGTTTCATCTGCGTGCCCGTTCGGAGTAGGATCGGCTGCCGCAGTTGCAGTAGGCGCGGACGTGGGGCGCGCGTTGGCCGCATCCCCCATATTGGTGAGTTTAACAGCGTTCTTGGGAGAAGATATGGTTGGATACTGGGTAGAAGAGAAGAAAGCGTGAGCAGAGCGCCTTTTGAAGAAATTCCGCGATTGCTTAGGAGCCATGGTTGTCGGAAGCAGAGTTGAGAATTCAGTCATGGGCATTGGCTAGATTTAAAAGACATGGATGAAACAATGACGAGGGCTGGAAGCCGAGACGTACCAGGTAATAGTCAAACGGCGTTGCGTTACGTGCTGAGCTGCCGTTGTCTTCCTCGCCCGAACCCCCCATTGAGCCCACCATCTGCAGTAGCAGCGTGTCTCCCGCTGCACTATAGGCGTGCATTAGAGCTGGGTGTCAACTGGATTGGCCGGTCGACTGAGGGGTTCTGTTCGCCAGTGGAGGGCGGGCCTTCTATTCGGCGATAGTAGTCCAATTGATTCGCTCAAAAACGGTGGCGTGCTGCGGATCTGTGCAGCTGCGAACGACCTGATAGCGACTGGGAAAAGTCCGACCCAATGGATTCGCGCGATATGTGGGAACCAACGGAGCGACCCGACCTCCCGAGAGATTCTCGTTCACCAGTGGTCGGAAGAGGTTGGAGCTCCCCCTAACGACGCTTCGGCTGTCTGTCGATGGCGTCGAGGACGTGGGAAGAGAAGGGCACGGCTTCCGTAGGGTTGGGGCGTGAGAGGCGCGGGTCTTCTGAGAGCGGCACGAGACGTTACGTTGACATGTTGGTTGAAGTTGAGCACGACGAGGCAGAGATGGAGGGGGAGTGGAGGGGATGTCGTCCCATAGCCCCCCAATCTCCTGTCCCAGCCACCGGTTTCTGTTTCAGGAGCACCTTGACAGAAAACGTGGAGACGCGTCCGTGTCATCCTGGTGGTGATCATGGAAATTCCACGAACGACCAAGGCCTCGATGCTCTTTACGGGAGATGCGCACGAAAACATCGCGTACATGCGATACCACACGATAACCGCCGGAAATGTGTTGGACGCAATACTCCACTATGAGCTGTGTCACCTGTCATCTTTCCCGAAACGAAACCCTACCTGTCACCTTCCCAGCCTGCCCGCCGTCATCTTGCGATGACAGGTCCTGTTAGTGTTGAACATCATGGCTCGTGCGACGAGTCTTTGCCAGGGGGTTTCATTTTCGTGCAGGGTGAACCTCTATACTAACTACTAATGTTTAGATGTCGAAACGTAACAGAGCTTGCTGCTGCTGACTTATTTAAGGCCAGGATTTGGCCCTTTACTGCTTTCAGGGGCGCTTCCAGTAGTCCCGATAAACAAATACCACTTTCACATGCTATCAAGCATAACTCTCTTCTCCTATTCAAGTCCTCGCACGGAAAACCCCATGCTCTTACCGACTAAGAATGACCAAACTATCGAAAATGATAAGTGGTATCAGCCCACCCAAACTCGTTACCGCTTGGTCCGTCCGTACGCTGAAGTGTTTTCGGAGAAAATCTATATCTCGCCCTGTTTTAGTTTGACGCTATCTGCGTTAACTTATGCGCTAGCTTCCGTAGTTTGCGTGGTAGCGGAGTGGTAAAGCTGATGGCGGCTCGCTAATGTTTCACGAAATTGATACCTGTCTTGAGCATTCGCTCCTATAACGGTCTCTATTGTTCGGCATTTCTGCTAAGTAGGCGAGATGTGCTGCAGATGATTTGATGCCTTCACCCATGTCCACATGCCGATAATCCGGACAGCGATAGCCTAGATGGCTAATCCTATACTGCCCCCTAGACAAATGTTTCTTTGAATAGTGGGGATATCAAAATGCTATTACCTTCGTATGGATCGAAATTTTGCTGCCTCTCTGTCGGCGGATATATGCGTATAAGAATAACGAATGACGTGCGTACGTAAGGTAAATATTCAGTGATTAGCGAAGGCTGATGGCGTCTGATGAGATACAAACAGTAGAGGGGAGTCGGCATGATTCCTCCCGGGTGGGTCTACAGGAGTCAGGCTTATTTCATGATTCTACGGCTACTTTTCCAGACCTAATAGTTACAGTTTCTTATCTCATACCGAGTCTTCATACAGCGCCCCAGAGCAGATAGAATGCGGCTTCTTAGGCCAATAACCCCTGCTGTTCTTGCCAATCATCATTATCTATCGATTTACGTGGCGTACGATACAAAACATAATGCTGTGTCATAAAAATGATGTCAAATATGATGCTGACATTACCCAGACCAAATTTTACTGGGTTGCCCGTAAGACCAGACCAATCTGCCTGCAGAGAGGAGTCGATGATCAGTTGAGTGATAGAGAGAACCCCACCAGCAAAGTCAAGGAGAATTTGTCCAATACTCCATCCCACAGTCGACTTGCGCATGTAGTTGACATGGACTTGTGGCATGTATTTCACTACGGTTACAATAAGCTTAACATAGCTTATTGCGTAGATCTAAGGAGAATTAGTTGATAGCCGTAAATCAATCCCACAAGCATAAGGTCGTGTCCGCTCAATAAACTCAAATATTCCACATGGAGATTTAAAGTCAACTTACAACATCAATCCACGCCCAGCCACTGGGGTCATGTCCACCATCTTTGCCTCGCAATCTAACGATAGTAATTACCACCATTGTGCCAAATATGCTGCCCCAGACAATTCCTAGTATTGCGCGGCTTGCTCTCTGCTTCGTGCCGACCCTGAAACCCCAAATTACTGGCCAGAACTGGCTGTAGGTGATGATACATAGGATTGCTCCATGTGCCGCAAACAAGAAATCGTTGAACCGAACTGTCGGCTCAGGTGACGCAGGATGCCTAAATGCATACTGCGAACGTATTGTGGGAGAGTACATGAATGCGCCAGTCGAAAACGTGTATGCGACGAAACCTAGCACGTTGCTTGTAGGGAAGTCTATCGCTAATCCTTGGGTTGATCGTCGACGCCAATTGAGAATAGGCTGAGGGTAAAAGGACAGTGACCTGCTCTAGACAATTAGTCTGGATGGACGGACAGCTTGTGGTATGGTGATCGCGAAGTACGTGCCAACAGAGGAAATACGTCCATCCTAAGACGCGGGAAACGGCTTTAGCGAAGAGCACGCCCTCAGATTCAGACATGGTTGTAAAAGTACAGAGAACGACTCTATGATAGGAGTATATCGCCCTATTCAGCTGGTGCAACAGTAGAATAAGCAGCGAACGTGGGAAAAGAAAGCAAAGGGAAGTCGTGAGCGTCGAGGAAAGATAGCGTATTCCCGTATCTCTGCACACACATGATCAAGAAGGCAAGAAGAGAGTTTGTAAAGGAAAGACAAGAACGAGGTCTATAGGATATGTATCAAAGGTGCCTCATCGGACAGTTGCGGGTGACAGCCAGGAACGCGACCAGGCTCCTGGCGAATGCTTAATCATGGAGGCCCTGTTTTGCCAAGTTTCACTAAACCCCTTTAGATTCCCCAAACTGAACTGCACCTCCGAACTCCCATCGTTGAAGCGCGTCACGCTGCCATCCCCTCAACATCCATCTGGCTGCTCGTGCATCCGCTGTTGGCTTCTTCCTCCTACTGATGCGCCCCAGCGATTCCTTGTCTCCGACGCGCTTGCGCATGCGGTAGCTCTGGGGCGAACAGGACACCATCAGCCGGTGAATGACCTCCGGCGTTCTACTTTACCCGATCATTCACATAGCACACGATATTCACATTGTCCAAAATGGCACCAATGCCAGGGACACCGAAGAAGCGCGTTCGCAACGCCGGGAGACCGCGCGCGCGCAACAACACTGCTCCAGACACTGCCCCTCCTCTAAAGAAGCGCAAATACATTCCCGGTGGACCAGGAGGCGGAGGTCGATACGTGGACACTGAAACAGGACAGGAGACACCGGTTGGAGGTACTGGCCCGGGTGGCTATGCGTATACTGGACCCCGTGGCCGTGTTGGGAGGATGAATGCTGAGAAGGGCATCGTCGCCCCCACAACTTCACCTACTGCATCATATACGCGACCCCGCCGTGAAAGACCACCTGCAGGCCCTCGATCAAGCTCGGCTGCTGCTGCTGCTGCTGCAGTTGCACAAAGTGATGGTTACAAACCTCGTGAAGAGCGAAGTTGGGAGGAATTTCATCAGGATCTGGATATCGATGCCGAGTTTATGGTGTTTAGCGCGGATGAAGTTGATGGAATAAGTCCTCCGGAAACCAAACTAGCTACACCAAACAACGGGCTAGGAACACTTGGACAATACGCTATTGAGAACGGGGCATCCGTCATGCTCGAAGAAGCGCTCCGTGCTCAACAGGACGCCTCATCTTTTCATGCGGAAGGTTCATCCAATATTATGATGGACGGTGATACTGTTAATGTAGGGGGAATCAACGGCAAATATACTACCCCACTGAAAAGGCGCGTTGGGAGGCCACCACGGCGACTAGACTCCATGCTGAATGGACTTGGCTCCCCTCCGGCACCTAGAATTGTTCCGATCCCAACACACAACCCAAAAGAAAAGCTCAATTTGCAAAAGCCTTCGTACCGTCAAGTTGACCCATTTGCATCATATGAGCAAGACCAGTCAGTGCAGGTCAATTATGTGGATCGAACCATGGCGAACTTGGGATATCAAGAGAGTGATATCTTCGTGCGACCTGAAAGGACTCTGATCCGCGTTGCTGAAGGTTCGATTGAAGAGGACCTCGATCTAGCAATGGCCATGAAAACCGACGGTGATATGTCGACAGGAGCGGTGGCTGTTGGAAGAGTGGAGTACGACATGGATGAGCAGGACGATCGTTGGCTGGATGCATTTAATGCACAAAGGAGGGAGGAACAAGTAGAGGCCATTAAACCCGCGATTTTTGAAATCACAATGACTCAAATCGAAAAGGAGTGGCATGCGCTCGAAAAAAGTAGGTTACTTCCGTTGCACTATTCGCTGCTTCGACTGACATTTACTTAACCAGGAATTCCTAAACCGAATCCGAAGCCTCCACAGACACATCGTCCACGGTCAAGCTCAGCAGCGGCGGTAAATGGTGAAGCCGCAGTCCATGGGGAAGAACAGGATACGAAATGCGCGATATGTGACGATGGTGATTGTGAGAACACTAATGCAATAGTTTTTTGCGACGGCTGTGATTTGGCGGTTCACCAGGAATGTTACGGTGTTCCTTTTATACCTGAGGGCCAATGGCTTTGCCGAAGGTGCCAATTAGTCGGCCGAGGAACTCCCGCAAGTGATATACCAGTAGGTATCACCCCCGCACATTTCAAACTTACGCTCATGAGATGTAGAACTGTATATTCTGCCCGAACTCGGAAGGTGCGTTCAAACAAACAACTGCAATGCGATGGGCCCATCTTCTTTGCGCAATCTGGATTCCTGAAGTATCCTTGGGAAACACCACCTTCATGGAGCCTGTTCAGGATGTGGAGAAGGTCCCAAAGACTAGGTGGAAACTAGTAAGTCATCAATAATAACTTAATACGTTTATATACTAAGATATATTCAAGACCTGCTACATCTGCAAGCAAAAAATGGGCGCATGTATACAATGCGGCAACAAAGCATGCTACGAGGCATTCCACGTCACATGCGCGAGAAGAGCGAGACTCTTCTTGAAAATGAAATCGTCTCATGGCACACCAGGAAACCTTGACGCAAGCGTTCTTAAAGCCTTCTGTGACAAACACTGTCCTCCAGAATGGAGAAGAGAAAATGACGTTGAGCGAGCAACGGCTGAAGCTAAAGCCTTTTATCGTCACACTATGCGTAACAAGCGCTGGGGCGATAGTCAGTCTTCCGCGCTAGCCATCGGTCCGTCTCAGCCAGTTCCTTCCGTTGAAGGGACAGAGGACGCTGGTCAAGGCGATGATGCCTTTGGGGGCAACAAGCGCAAGCGAGGTCAACCTCCAAAGAGCGTATGGCGACTCCCGTCTGGTGCTCCTGTGGTCCCTCAAGCAGTTTATCACAATGTGGAATTCGCTCTGATCAGATTCGGTATTCGAAAGCGAAAGGAGTACGTCGCGGAAGCATGCAAATATTGGACCCTAAAACGTGAAGCCAGGAGAGGCGCTGCCTTACTAAAGCGATTACAGCTGCAAATGGAATCCTTTTCATCCATGGAAATAACTCGACGGAACTTCGCTGGTATGGGCGCAGCTGGCCGACCAAGATTGCAGCGTCGCATCGATTTTGCTGAACGGCTCGAGGATGACATGGAACAAATTCGAGTCCTTTGCGATAAGATCAAAGAGAGAGAGATGAACAAGTTGAAGGACGTGGAGCTTCTTAAAACCATTGTTGACACTGTCTATTTCCCTATCCCACCATTACTTTGGCCTATTCTAGAGAAGGCGCAGAAGTAAGTGATCGCCGTTTTCTCATCTTCACATACTAGTATTGACTGCAGAGTAGTCTGGATCCTAAGAATGTATTCTTTGACGGCTTTAAGTCCATTCAGACAAAGCTGGAGGAACGATTCTATACTTCCGTGTCTACATTCTCCGCAGATTTAGCCTCAGTCTTTAGCTCCGTTATTGGTTTTGCCACCATCACCGACGCCAGGGAAGCTCACCACCAGCTAAATGGCGTTTCCCACAGCTCTCTTACGCCGGAACAAAAAGACAAGAAGAAACTCGCTAAACGAATTATCAAAGCGATCCAGGGTCCCTTGGAAGATGCCACGCGCAAGGAATCTGAGCTTGGAGGCAAACCTTTCGAGAAGGAGCTACCGAACCTTGAAGCTCTATTAGACCAAAGTTTACGACGGCAGGCAGCTAGCATAGCCTCTGTTGGTGGTGAAACGGTCGAAGCAAGTATAGAGGTTAGCTCGAAACATAATTCCGTCGATCACCCCGAGGGAATTGGAGCAGACCAAGACACTACTATGACCGATGTCCATGACGAGAAGCTAAGCGTCAACGGTTTGGTAAATGGGAATAATTCCCTCCATCGCGCTCACACACCTGACGCAAGTGGAGCTGCCAAAGTCAATGGAATCAGCCACGACGAAGTTACATATGATACCGTTATCAGATTGCAAGCTGCTTCTAGGGAAGAGACGAATTTAAGTTCGAGCACTGATGCGCATCTTGAAAATATCATCGCCACCAGCGCTGGGAGCGAAGCTGCTCCTGCACTCTCAAATTCGGGAAGTACCAACCCTTCTACCTCAAATCCGGAGCCACTCACACCTCCAAGGTCAGAAAAGGACCTGCTTGCGCCGCTTGCTTACGGCGGCATACCGTGGTACGTTGAACCATTTGATCCCGTTGGCACCACCATTCACGATGAGCGTTGGACTGGTCGGGAAGTCCTGCGCGATATGAGCGAAGAACTCAGCGAGCTTGATGACGACGAACTCAATGGCCTTGCCGATCCAGATGATATGTTGCCGATGGATGGGATGTTACCGGAAATAGGCGTTTCAGCTTCGGTCCAGAAATCGGCGCGCAAGGCGAAGAAGCGTTGGAAGGGCTTCAAATAAGATTGACACAGTCATTTAGGCGCACGATGCAACAGACGATAGGTGCTAGGAGCTGTCTTGCAATTCTTGTACTGCTATCGTTCCCCATGTAAAATAGTAGTATATCGCGTCGTGGCGCGTTAGGTGTTTGCTGGCGTTTTCGGGTTGGAGGAAGCATGGGTTGAGGGTTAATTGGCTGTTTCACGGGGCATATTTTTTCAGCAGCACTTGGTGGCTTGTAGTAGCATGTAGATTATGCTATTGATTTGTTTGGCTGGGTCTCAGTGGGCGAAATGATTAGACGCCTCACTTGCAGTGCATTGGTCTTTGAGCCTCATCAAAAGCTAGGAGCAGCCGCCCTTGCCTCAGCTCGCGTATTTTGATTCACGAAAACGGAATCTGTCGTCTTCGCCGTCGCCGTCTTTTCTTCTTCCCGCTCGACATCCGTCTTTCTTCCACCTCGCCACCTGACCCCCAAACTCATTCCGTCTTGCTTTGTCGCCCTCTATTTGACAGCGGCTCGCTAGTTGACTTTTTCTGTCGCGGCCATCGGACGCTGTCGCTTGCGCTCGACGTGTGCCTCACCAACCCTTCCTGAGCCAAACAAACTCTCATCTTAAGCAACCAACAAGTCAACATGGCAACCATGGACTTCGAGAATGAACAACGTGGTTACGATGGTCAGTCTATCCTTTTCGATGCGATCCTGTCTTTGATGGCTTCAATCGATCATTGCTAACGCTAGACGCGTAGATGAGCCTCGTGGTTATGATCGCGAAAGGAGTCGCTCACCTCGTGCTGACCGTCGCGGTGATGACGACGCAAGAGCTCGCAGCGCTTCTCCTAGCGATCGCGACCGTATGGACAGCCGGTATGTCAAGCTCAATGCAATAATCCCAACCCACGCGCGCTAACATCCATCAAGTGGTCCACCTCCGGAGCCTCGTTCCCAGCAAGAGGATGATAACGCCCGCAATCCAGGCTCCAATCTCTTCGTTACTGGCATACATCCAAGTCTCTCTGAAGACGAGGTCACTCGTCTTTTTGAAAAATACGGTGATGTCGAGAAATGCAACATCATGCGCGACCCTCATACAAGAGAATCTCGCGGATTCGGCTTCGTCAAGATGGTGACCTCTGAGCAGGCTGACGCTGCCAAGGAAGGCTTGCAAGGTGAAGTTCATCAGGGTAGGACGCTCAGCATTGAAAAGGCTCGTCGTGCTCGCCCCAGAACGCCTACTCCGGGCAAGTATTTCGGCCCTCCTAAGCGCGGTTCGTATCTATGCTTCCTACTATATCTGTTCGGTTCAAGCTAACACCATCCCCCTCCCAGAAGACTTCCGAGGTGGTCGAGGCGGCGGTCGTTATAACAGTGATCGTTACGACGATCGCCGTGGCGGAGGATACGGTCGTCGTGATGACTATGGCGGAGGCTATCGAAGCTCCCGCTATGATCGATTCGATGACCGCGGCTCCGGACGCCGCGACCGTGACGACTACGGCTCTCGTGGTGTCGATCGTTATGCATCATCCCGAGACGATCGTTACAGCAACCGTGGCGAGGACCGACGTGGAGGATATTATGATCGCGCTGGACCTGGTCCAACCGGAGGCGCAGGTGGAGCAGGCTACGCCGACGCTCCTCACAAGGACGGTCGTGACACCTATGGCGGTAGCAGGTCCTATGATGACCGTGGTGACGAACGATACTCTCGTAGATGAAGTACTCTAACTAACCGAATCAGATTCGAAGCGTGTCTGAGAAACTATGGTAGGCCGGGATATAGAGAGCATTAAGTCTTTCGCCCGGATTTTTCAACACCATTATTCTCGACGACGTGCTTCGCGGCAATTTCCCTTCTTCATGTATCACATCGCTTCTTGTCTTCTGATCTGCGACTATCGGTTTCTTCGGCTCTATCAGCACAACTTCTCGGCACTGTCTATTCGGCAAAAAGTTTTCAGCTTTCAATCTGCGTTTACGGCACGGCGGAATTAGGATGGTATGCTTCGGTAAAGCATTTTACATCCGTCACTCGCCTTTAGCTAATGGTCTTCGGTCTTCGGCAATCTCGGTGGATTTCCTTGGGAGAAACGGTTCAGCGCACTGTGTTCAAGATGCTTGACGCAACGGCTTACCCTGGGGGACTGATTTCGTCTACGTCTGGTCGACACAAATTGTACTACTATGCGTTTCCCCCCGACATCTTCCATGGACGTCACAAAGATTATCAGCTCTCACCAACTCTCAGCACCTTCAGCACTGTCTTTGTAAAATCAGATTTTCACCACTGGCGCTCTTTTGGATTTCGCCTTAAATCAGCAGGTTCAAAGAGAGCCCAAACAATCTCAACAGCTCCAGCCACATCATTGCACACCATTGAGGGAGCTTGCCGTAAATACGAGTCGTCGGCTCTGCACTATTCAGCCTTCGATCGAACAACGATCAGTAAGACCGGCGCCCCCTTAAGTTCCACCCTCAAACAACGCCTATGCGGTAAGATAATCCAGTGATGACGAATACCAAATGCCTTTGGGTGCGGCCGCCCAATCTGTAAACCACCACATCCGTACCAATCTGAGCAAACTTGTGACGACCTGAACGCATTCTCGCCATGAACCCACCTTGTAATATGTATCCGCAATAAGAATCACCAAATCGCATGCCCTCTAGGTGTTGAATTCCTAATGCCCAATTCTTGGCCGTGGCTTACGGTAAGTTGCCCTGTGACCCCCTTTCGCGACTTCCATTCCGTACTTTCTCACCGCATCAGTCTTCATTTCAGTCGATTTTCTGTATGTTTCTACATCGTAATCTCGCCTTACACTCATGCAGTCGCCGTTTCTAGTAAGTTTTTGTGCGTATTGAGTGTTACACAGCTGGTTCCCGTCAACCGTACATACCCAATATTAAGGTGTTGCTACCGCTTGCCCTCGAAGCTGCACCTCCTACTCTACCAGATAGAGCTGCGATATGAATAAGACACCGCATTAGAGAAACTCGATAGAGCCTTGAGCATAGGCGACAAGCACAGAAGCTGCTTGTATATGATGAGAGTGCTTAGTATTCTTATCTTGCAAGGGACTCTTAGACTATGCTTTTTGCTGTAAGGCTCATCACGAAGAATTCAATATGCTCCTACATTGTGATGGGATTTTGGGCTGGATTTGATTACGTTGCATCTTCACTACTGAATTCTGGAGGCGTTTTAGACCCCTTACTTCGACTGTCGGGTGTTTCGCAGTTGCGGCATGGTCTCCTAGCTTACGCAGCGCACAGAGATTGCGGCGCTGGGCTTTCGGCCTTGCGTGAGTCCGTGGCTTACTTGTAAAAGCCGTCGCTGTGGCCTTTTCCCATGAGCGTTTTGTGGTTGTTGTGCTGAGTGCAGTACAAGCATTATTTATAAATAGACATGAAGCCGGGAATTCCGATAGCGAAACCATGCTATTTCTAGTTCTTCGAACGCAAAAACTCAATCTTGATCGCCGCGCAGCACACAAGTACTGTAGGAAATGGCCGCGGCGAATCCTGGCGCAAAGGGCCCACTCCAGATGGCGCTGTCGATGCGCCTGTGCCCAGACTGCAACAAGCCGAACAAGCACAGTCAAGGCCTAGGCGAACCATTTCGCTACGGCGTAATTGGGCCATCCAGCGAGAACCCTAGCACCGGCGCCGCCTTGCACTATTACGACCGTCAGCCCCAGAGCGCGGGAGAGCGTCTGCGAAAGGGAAGGACACCGTCCCTTTTCGCGCCTGTACTCGTCAGCTGCATCCACTCACCTCTGCGTTGTCTACGATTACTCTGTGCACAATCTCGAGCCCTTCGCTTTCTTCTCTTCTCCATTAGATATTACATATACCCTTTTTGCTGCATACAACCTTTCGCTGCCGCCGCGTTCCAAATCCTGTGAGCCGGCTCGTAACGCCAATCCTTACGTTCCATGCCAAATGATTAATTGCTGAAAGACAGGTAATAATATCTACCATGATACAACGCGCAACCTATTTCCTAGGCTACCGAACCATGGGGTTATGAAACATGAAGCGCGTACAAGTCCACATTTCACTAACGTTCTGCGCCCTACAGGGACTCCTTATTTACCATATTCATGCCCAGATCCATCGTATCCTGAATCGCTTTTGCGCGGTGTAGTCCCTCGACTCTTGTCTTCTGCCGTCCTCAGTTCTCCTATGATGGCATTGCAGAGGAGATTCCTGCCCGTATTAGCCATCGCCTCAGTTTTGCTCTTCTTCTTCTTATATCACAGTACCAGCGTGCGGGAGACATGGCGAGGCTTACCACAAGCCGTCGGGATGGGCGAGGCTCTGTCAGATCAACAGAAACCAGCCACCGATAAACCCGACGGAAAAGGAACATCACAGTCTGAGGAAGAAACGAATTACGCAAACTGGAACCCCAGGCCGGTTTTTAAAGGAGGCGATCAGAAACCTTCCGACTACAATTTTACATCCATTCTGGTTATTCCTCGGACCAAGGAAGAAGACGTTAATTGGATTAAAGAGGAGCTCCCCAACCAAAAGACGGCTATTTATGTTGCTGATGACCCCTCTGCCCCACTCCATCCGCCGAAGAACAAAGGCCACGAGGTTATGATATATTTATCGTGGATCATCGAGAACTATGATGACCTTCCCGATATTGCCATTTTCATGCATGCGCATCGATGGAGCTGGCACAACGACGATATACTTGATAATGATGCTGCCATGATGATCCGCAGACTGAGCCTCAATAGAGTGTGGAGAGAGGGATACGTGAACATGCGATGCAACTGGGACCCCGGATGCCCAGATTGGATGCATCCGGGCGAAGTCGAGGAGGACGCTTTCAAGCAAGAGCAGTCGCTGCTAGCCAAGTCGTGGAGTGAGTTGTTCCCGCTTGACGAAGTTCCCAGTGTGCTCGCTCAACCTTGCTGCGCGCAATTCGCCATCTCATCCGAGCGCATTCAGGCAAGACCGCTATCTAGCTATGTCTGGTATCGCGACTGGCTCCTCCATACGCCATTAACTGACTACATATCCGGACGAATTTGGGAATATGTCTGGCAGTTTGTTTTCACTGGGAACAACATCTTCTGTCCGAAGGTACACACATGCTTCTGCGACGGCTTCGGTGTCTGCTTCGGGGGCGAAGATCAGTTCAACGAGTTTCTCAGTGTACGGCAGCAGATGAGGGATAAAGAGAGTGAGCTGAAGGAGTGGGAGGAAAAGGGCAAAGCAATCGAGGAAGCGAAAGACGAAGGGAGGTTTGAGGAAGCTCAGCAACTAGATGTGCCGGAACCAGGAAAAGACAAAGAGTTAAAAGAGCAGATTGAGTCTTTTAGGGCGGATGTGGATAAAAGGAAGAAGGAAGCGTTTGAGAGGGGTATGAATCCGGCGTACAGGGCAATGGAAGCAGGCCGCCAGTGGCACGAGGGAGATGGGTTTTAAAGCCTAAATGAAACCCTTCAGGCATCTGCGAGAATAACATGCCATATCGCAAGCCTCCTTTTTCGCCTCAGCATTGACGTTTCCTACCACAGACTTGAATTTTTTATTTTTTCACTGTCTGCCATAGCTGGAATTGCCACATTCGCAGCAGGCAGCATTGTACATACGTACAGGGAGAGGGGTTTAAGGCATTATCAGCGGGCATTATACTGGATTTTGGGATTGTTTGATATTTCGAGATTGTATCTTTTACTGTTCTTCTACGGCGTTAAAGGGTCTCGCGGTTGGCGCCACGGTCGTAGAATGGGGGGCTGGAGGGAAACTCGCATAGCAATCGTGGATATGATTGGCGCCTACAGCATTTGGGCACGTATCATAAAAAATATGGAGATATCTACCAAGCCATTGAATTCATCCAGACTCTGCATTTTGTTGACTGAAATATAGTCGCAAAACCCGCACGAACGGGTCGCATATGCGGAATTCTGGCGCATGCCAAGCCGGCCAACACTCTCTTCCTGGCTTGTCCATCAAACACGCAAAACTGCGCGCCAACAAACGACGCAAACCGCCGACCGTCACAACCTTTCGAAATTTAACGGTGTCGCGCCGCTTGACATCTGGAAGCAATTGATCAAGCAATCAAGCAGTCTCAGGTGCCCACTGTGTGTCCGATTTTCACCAGAGATGACGCACCCAAAGCTGACTACTTTTCGTGACCAGCATCCTTCATTCCTCCATCCTGCTTCTACTTTTCTTCCATACATATAATACATGAGCCCTTACGAACCCCCAAAACAACCGTGATTTTGTCTTTCTCAAGATTTTCCGAGGAGCCCATCGGTAGATGAGAAGCCGTTACGCCTTTTGTTTGCCATGACCGCCAACGCGCCTTATTACCAACTACGCGGCCATAGCTATCAGAATGGTCTTAACGGCCACTCCTATGGGCCGCCTGAAGACGAAGAATACGGACTATCGACCTCGGTCGCTCCTACAGCGCCTATGTATCCCGATTCCACTCAATCCCACAATCCCATGGACGCATACGATAATCAGAACTCACAACATCCGCCTGATCCACATCTCGAAGGAACGCACCAACTCGCAGAGCTATTAGAAGCTGCCAATTCCGCTGCAGGTCAAGCGCAAGTTGCGCCAGAGCCTGGAGCAAACCGTAGTGGTGGTACGGGCTCTAGAAGAACGACTCGCAGCAGTGGACAAGGCCTCGGACCGGCATATGCACAACCGCTCAGCAAAGGGAAACGGAAACGGGCATCTACTCCTCAGAAAGACGAGATGGAAACCGGCGATACGGGCCAAAGCGGTGAGAATGGTCCTTCTCCACGAAACAAGCGCGTGAAACATTCTTCTGGAAACCCTTCCCAGGATCCTGATCTCGCCGAGTCTAATCAGCACCGCCAGGACGCCCCTACTGAGAGCCCTGAATTTGCCAATTCTAGCCCAAATGCCTTCTCGGGTTCTGTCACAGATGCGCGTGCCGCCGGTGTGCATTCTGCTGCGGCTTTATTTAGAAGACCGTCTGGGAATACGGCGAAGAAGTATACGCGCCCTCCGATGTCCAAGCTTTTCATGTCGCTACAACTATCGCCTGAGAACTTTCTGCACCTGCAAGCGCAGGCGAAGACTTATATGTTGGACCCCGAGCATCCAGAACGCCAGAACTGTGTAGGAAACCGCGGGAAAGGGGATACAGATATGGTCAAATTACGCCTTTTCAACTGTGTACGGGATTTTCTGAGCGACGGGGTTGGCGAACGCTTCTTTGGCGAGAATGTGGAAAAGCCAGGAGAGAGAGATGCAGCGGAGGCAGCGAGGGCGCTAGGAGAAGGAGAAGATGTTGCAACTGAAGGGAGGAAGTGGGTATGGCCGAGAGATGGAAATAAAATTGTTAGTCTCGTAACGCCATTACTGAGGAGGATGGTCACGAATGAAAGACAGAGGATGTATGCGATTGAGACACGGAAAGGGGGCGCAAAGAAGACGAAGGAGGGAAGCGCAGAGACTGGTCAGGATGGAGAATTTGGAGAATTGCGGAGTTTTGAAGGTCATGGGGAAATGAGCCAGATTGTATGTGTGACTGCTTCTTGTTTCCTACCGCAATCGCTTTCAGTTTCCAGTCATGATTTGCCGTTTCCATATGCAGCTTCTAACTAACCATCTGACAGCAAACACCTCTCGACCCGGCTTTGACGCCTTCCCTGTCTCTACCTCTTAGTTCCCAATCCCATCCAACATCGATTGTTTCGTCTACCCATCAGCATCAGCAAGCTGACTCACTCAGTCAAAATATCCACCACAATTCCACAAACATGAATTCTTCCAGTTCAATGTCCGGGGTCCCAACTAATCAAGATCTACCACTGTACTCGAATGTTTTGAGTGTCGTTCTTACAAAAAACAACGTCAAATTGCTCCCTCGTCTTGAAATCCCCTCAGCATCGAACTCACCCTACCACAACCTCTCTTATCAAGGACTTAAAGACACAGTTCGCATTCTCTTAGAACGGCTCGCCAGCACGCAGTCTCAGCCACAACCCCACTCCACTCCGATAAAAACAGACAGCGCAGACCCAGCCCTTCTTCGCGGCCTCGCCGTTGCAGCCGCAGGCCTGGATACTTCAGAGTCGAATGCTCCAGGCCAAAGTAACAGCGACAGCACGGTTGGCTCGCATCCAAAATCAACACCCACGGAAGCTATCTCGGCCACTGAGGACGCCAAACCAGCGGTGGAAAGCGGAACTGCACAAGCACAGCCCATCACGGCACCGCCTCAACTGCCGCAGGTTGACGTCCGCGCTTTGACAGGTAGCGGGCTCGTGCTAGTACGGGACGCGGACGAGTGGGACGCGATACGGCAGCAGGTTGCCCGTGCAGTGTGGATGGAGGGCCGGTTGATGGTTGTTGTTGAGGTAATTTAGTGGTGTTACAGCAGTATTCAGATACGTCTATTTTTGTCATAGGTATTGTGGCGTATTCAGTGTTACCTACACTGTGTTCATTATGACGATACGGGAGCGCTCGGAGTTTCTACAAGAGGTACCCTGTCCGTTCCAATTGGAGGCAGCGACGGCGTTTGGGCGCTGGCTTTAGCTTTGGTTTGGGATCATCTGCGGAATGGTGTTATGGGTGGTTAGCTTGACTTTACGGACGGTTGGGTAGGGTTGCAAGGAAATAGAATTATTGACGCAGAAATGGGGAGAGAAGCTTGATTCAGGTAATACCAAGGTTATACAAAAAGGCCGCCATCAGCGAACAACCAGCGTGGCACTGCATTTTCTGAACACTGTACCATATTAATCAATCCCATCCTACCTACCCATAGTAATGCAATCTTTTAAATCCTCCAAGACGAGGGCAATAATAGTTTTTTACCAAAATAATATCAGGGCTCATATTTCTATCAAGTCCCCTAATTATTCTGCCATGTCACGACAGATGGCGCGATTCATGCAGCAATTAGCGATTCAGCTGCGCCATCAAACACATAAATCCAACCTCACCTCCTAAATGCCCATTCAAAAAATCTCCCTGAGCATCTCCCAACCCACAGAAACATATTATCTTCGACACGAAATGGCCTAAGGCTCGTCAAAGCAGTGATTGTGTCTTCGCAAAATACACCGCCACACCAACTGCAGCAAGCGGCCCAAAGATTTTCGCTACATTTTTCGCCGAACGCACAAGGCTTCCCTTCAGCATTTTCTGTAGCAGCTGTTCAAACGATGCTGTCTCATTAACACGTGGGAATTCCTCCTCGGGCACTGGTTTCCCTAGAAATTCGCATAATCGGTCCCAGCCTTCGCCGACACGGTATTCCAAATACTTGTCCGGTGGAGTCATTGCCTTAACCGCTCTGTTGTGCTCTATAAAGCGGTCTTTTATTTGCGGCCTAACATCCGGTATTCCAAAGAAGCCAATCCACAATTTTCGCATCATCGGGATTAGTTTCCCTAGAAATGGTCTATCCAATAAACCAGCGAATGCAAGCGATCGAGATTCTAACGCAAGTCGCAGGGTAGAATAAACCGATTGGTACCACTTTTCTGGATCTCTAGTTGTAAGAATAACTTTCGCGTCTGGATAAGCAGCAATCAGCTCTTCAGGAAATGCTGCGGTTGGGAAGTCCGTTACTGCCTGCACGAGTACATCAACAATAATTCGATAACGAATGTGACATAAGACTGCATACCATGCAATGACCCAGCAGCTGATCCCACTCTTGTCTTCCGTACGGCTTTCCTTTGCCAAAGTATTTCGCGTCGATGGCTTCTTGCCACATATCTATGTCTGGCGGATTCGCTATCGCCGCAGACATATGATAGACATCGTCATACCCGAGTTTTTGAAGGGCCGCGACCATCGCTGGTTCAAATTTAGGAATAGTTGCATAAAACACCACACCCAAGAAATCTTACACATGGAACCTGTTCGCCCAAGGCCCAGCACCAGCACTTCCATTGGCACCACCCTCTTCATTCCACGGCGATCAACCCATATCTTTCCCGTCCAGTCAATCATTCGTCCCCACATCATTTCTGGCATGATGGGCAGAGATAAACTTGATTATATTTGGTACGGTACAAGGGTTCCTTCTCATCCAGAGACTTGAGGGAAAATTGCGACGCGGTTCCGTCACGAGGCTATGGGTTGAACACTTACTTATCCACGATTACACCCGCATCATACAACTAGCATGAGTTGTTCCAAGGACCGCTCTAGCTAGTGTTGGTGTAGCATTAACACTAGGCATGGGGCCCTGTTGCCTCTGAGCTAGGTGCAGATTTAATCCAATAGCATCTCAACCTCACCAACTAAAATAGAAGAGAAATACCTATGAAGGGTGAGGAAGGGCCACAAGTAGATTTTTCCTAGGGTTTCCATTGAGCATAAACTCTGAGAGTAAAGACCTAAGTATTCAAAAAGATGAAAATGATAGAAGAAAATCTAGGGCAAGGCCTAATTTCGGATTAAGTGCCAAGGGTTTAGTCAAGACTATTGGATAAGTCCCGAGCTTTCAGCTGGCCACTACGCAACCAAAACAGACCTTCCTCTGCCCAAAGTATCCAGTGTCAGGGTAACCCCACGTTCTCAGCTACTACGACCGGTCACGGCACTCTTAACCCCGCGAATGTCATGTAACCTTCTAAAAGAAAAATCGGGTTTCACCATGCCGAAATGTCCTACGACAAGTCCTAAGCAGCTACAAGGATCGCAAGGCTGAGCATTGTACGACGAGGGTACCAGGCAAATCGTTATTCTAGGAACTGTATTGAGTGGTGTTCGGCAGCAAAATTCATGCTTATGGTCTGTCCCATTTAATAGAGAGAATGATTTTTACCATCACTTCTTTTCTTTACTCCGGAACTTTGCCACCATAGCATAGTTTCACTCCCAAAATCTTATTTCATCAAAAGTACTTCACGGAGATACAACTACTATAGGTTGCTTCATTTCTGTTTATGCAAGCGCTTTACCGAACCACCTAAGATAATGATTCTTCAACAAGATTTATGACTTTCTTGGCAGAGAGACTATTGCATTTTAGCGTAGACCTCCGGATGATGTTGGCCCAGGTCTGGAACACGTGAGATCCCCACATCACTCGCACTACTCGTAAAAGCTTATTCGAGTCTGATTACAGGAAACCATTACTTACGCACCTCCCTAAATGATGGATCTATTTATATTAATTCCCAAGGCGCTAAATTACTACGGAGATTTAATCCACTTAAAATTGGCCGAAAAAGCATATTCTCAACACTCAGTTCTCCCATCAGAACGATCCTAGCAAGCGGGCTATTATAACAATCCCTTATCTTGCTATGAAGTTGCAGAGAATCATATGATAATCTAGGTGACCATCTTCGTTACCCACATTGATTGAAACCCCCCAAGAGCACCATATGGGTGGTTCCGCGGATTATCTAGCCGTTTTACACTTGGCGTTGTTTACACTGGCTCTACAATTGAGATAATTAATTCTTTTTGCAAGAGTCTATCCAATATGCCCACGTATAAGCACTCGTTAGGGGGCAATGTTGAATTTATGAGCTAAATTTCAAATTTATGCCTTAGATTAAGCTTTCTACATCGAACATGGCACCAACTTCATAGCTCCACCAATAATACATCTTACGAAACTCACGATTCAATCTGATCCTTCTCTTCATAAGAAAGTTGCGGGTAAAACCCCTTCCCGCATCTACATTTAGAGATAGAGCGTAGTACATATACTCGTTCTTTCCTTCTTGTGTATCCTAAGTAAACAAAAATCTAATGCCGCTTCCTTTAAAAGAAAATACAACGTAGCAACGCTAGAAATTATCACCTCAAACTACCCACATATATTTCAACATTTACATCTTTATAACCGGAATAACGGACGATATATAAAAGTTACTCTCCGTCCGCGTTGATCAGCCTACTCGCTTCATAAGTTTCTTATGGTCCCCTTTAACTACTCAAAACCACTCGTTCAATGCCTTTCTTATTTCTCGATCTCCCTGGAGAGATCCGAAACCTAATCTACGAGTGCTGTTTCGACGTGAAGGACCAGATACGCAAAGACGGGAGCTGGAGTTTCCGAAGGTGGACAGACCGACCAAAATGTCTCAAGGTTTTGCAAATCTGCCGCCAAATCAACGAGGAGGCATCATCTCTTTACTACAAGAAATACTTCAGGAACCACCTTGTGGTGTTCAAGACCTTCGAAGACCTACACGATTTTACACACAAAGTGCCACCGCTGTATCGTCACCTCTTTTACGGCTCCGTTACACTGCGAGCCAAAGATCTCGACGATGTCAGGGACGGTAACTCCTCGCCAGGGGCCTTAAGAAAGTTTCGAACAAAATTAAATGTTCTTGGTGTGGGTGACAATGTGCGCTGGTCTGTCAAGCGGAACTGGGGCTTCGAATCAAAACACGTAGTGCACAGACACTCATACGCGAGTAAATGGATAATGATACAGCAATTTCACCCACGGGAGATGCCGGAGCACCCGAGATGGTTTGCTATTGCGGGTCGGCTCGGTGCCCTGCCGTGGTCTAATAATATATCAAAGGTGAAGCTGGACTGGAGGAGATTGAACGCGGCAGAGCGAGAGGTTATGAAAAGGTATCAAATGGGGAATAGGTGCGTATGCTTTAGAAGACCATAACTGAATGTATTTTCTATTGCAAGACAAATATTAGCCCCACTGTGACTGGTGTCTCTACCCAGGATTTCTCCACCTACATCACTCAGGTCTTTATCCAATCCCCTACAGTCACGTCAGATATTATATAAGCTTCAAATTGAGGCTAATGTAGATCCCAAAAACAGTTTATATAGCTCCAATTGAAAGCTTTATAGATGTATAATATTTAACCGTTAAATAGCTTATTTCTAAGGCTAATTAAGCATTTTTTAAAGCTAAATTAGTATTTTTTTATCGCTTTTAATGCTTCTTTTGACAACTATTTAGGACTACTTTTGTATGAAATATAAAATATCTAGAAGCTCTAAAATAGTGTACCATTTATCTATCCACTGCCTCGTCTCGAAACCTCATCTAATATCAAACTTTTGACGCTTTTGACGTTTCTAGCGCTACCAACGCTTCTGACGCTTCTAACGCCTCCGTTACTTCTACGTCATCCTTTTGTCACTACCTTGTTTTCTTACCTCTGCCTCTATCCCTGCCTCTGCCTCGTCTCTACCCCTGCCTCGTCTCTACCCCTGCCTCTACCTCTACCTCTATCTCTACCTTATATTGTAGCTGTATCTATAGTCTTATTAGCTATAAATTCTTAGATAGAGATGAAGGTATAGATAAAAGTAGGTGTAAAGGTAGGTGCAGAGACAGATGTAGATATGGGTGTAGAGGCAGAGGCAGCGAGGGAGCAGAGGCAGTGGTAGAGAGGGAGAAGCAGGGGCAGAGAGGGAAGAAGTAGAGACGGAGGGCGCGAATCGCAAAGAGAATATATACGTAACTTACCGTTTTACCCTGGGAGTGCTTCCCGGGCGTACGTGCCTTCCGGGTGGGCGTCGAGCCGGGCAGATTTCTTAAAAAACGGACCCTTAATTAAAGTGGCCGCAGACGGCCAGAATTTGGCTCTAAAAAATAGCTAAGTTAGCTCATTTTAGAGCTTATTTAGCCGATCCTGTGCCTGTAGAGCAAGTCTTAGTGACAAGCCCTTTCCAAAAACAATGCACCACGTCTTTCCTTATTTTACTATATCCAACTCGTGTTGAACTGTTTGGAGCAGTAGATGAGGATA
>KV748709.1:0-25506 GCA_001692915.1 Glonium stellatum | reverse complement strand
GGCTCCACGCTGGAGCTCCAACTTTAACCCAGCCCATTTAGATCACTGTTGGAAGGTTCTCCATCTAGACTGCTGGTGGTGGCGTCTTCGCTCCAGGGTGGGCTTCTATGGATCATCATTTGAGAGAGGTGCCTGACATTCAAAGTATTGTCATAGGACTCTCAGAGACGCTAGATGATCTGGTTCAAGACTTTATGTACCAGCTCTATTTTTAGCTTAGGGTCATCTGGCAACTTCGTGGAGCGCATAACAATTCAGTACTTATGTTACAAGCTGGGATCTTCTCTTTTCCTTCATGATGAGGATCGTTGTTGTCTCTTTAAATCCGGTTTTTTATTATGTCCAGACCGTAGCCTATATTCCATTGCCGTTATCAGTCCCTCGGTAACTTTCTTCTTTATCACTACTATTTTTGACTTTCAACCTTGTAATTAGGCATAAACAGTGATTTTTATGCAAAGCCCTCAGCTAAACGCTCCTAACTCCGTGTAGGTTCGTCTACTATTGAATGTGCCGACGGTATACAACCAGGGGATCCTAACGATAACAAGGCTATCGAAAGAAAAAAGTTCGAAAATTATGTTACAGCTATTGCCAACAAAATAACTCTACTTTATGAGCTATCAAACATCATTCGCAGAGCCAGCAAGGATTCTCAAAATCTAAAAGCCACCATTCTTTCAAGATCAAGGATGACGAAGGGAGCAATCTTGAAGGAGTGCTTAGAAACCATTTCGATAATTACATACGAGATCGGTTTCCAAACATGAGCAAAAGTATTCGGAAGCGTCTTGCTTCGACAATGTTGCTACGGAGGAAGCGAATTCTGTATCAAAGATCTCGTTACGCCAAGACTCATATTGGACCTAGAAAGACTGTTTCACAGCTTAATGTTCAGCCTCACCTTGCTCAATCGCAGGGAGCCGCCCCGCTTACCCAGCACGAACAATTCCAGCAGCCTGATAAACTTAGAATCACGGCGAAAGCGCCCCTGAGTGCTGTGCAATCGCAAGCGAACACGGCCACGACATTGGCTGCTGATAAGTTCAGGAAGGCGTCAAGTCCATCTGTAATATCGGCGACAAAGACTGTACCGCTGAGTAATCACGAGAAGCTCAACTTCCCTCCTGCTCCTCGAGGCTATATCAAGCAGACTCAGACATTCAGGCGACTCAAAAAACAGCACGAATTACGTCATGAAAATTACCCTAATTCGCTTCCATATTATTCCACTTACAAAGAGAATCCCAAAGAGCCAGACCTACCGTCGCACATCATCACTAAGCTACGTCAACAAATCTCTGATGCTGAGAAAGACCTACGTTCGGCCTTGAAACAACCCATGGAAGGCCGTAGAGAGGTAAACTGCGAGATAACATGTCCTTTCTATTGCTATATGATATCATATTATGACATAAATAATGAAGAGAAATGGAGGTCTGTACCTACCCCTCCTTTGCTAAGAATCGAACTTACCGCTAAAGGCTTTTTAAAAGTTTATGTTAACTGATCTCGCAGGGAACATGTAAAAAGCGATCTAGATACATATATATCCTTGTGCGAAGGGTGTGATAGGCTAGAACAGCTATATAAACATAGCGAGGAATGGCTGAAACATATGTGCCAGCATAATTTGCATTAGCACTGCAAGGCAAAATCTCACCATATTCAGATCTTCCGGAGCTAAGCTGATTACGAAAACCATATGAGGGAAATGCATAAGGGCGCATCCACAGAAGCTCAACTTCCCCTACTCGTCGAAATCAATACAAGAAATACGGATCCCATGTTTCCGTCATGCCCACTGTGTGGAGAGGCAGGGGAACGTCTAGAAGACCATATCGTTGGTCATTTGAGGTTTCCTGCTCTAAAATTTCTATCGCCCATCGATGACATTGACGAAGAGGATTCCGAAAGTGAAGAAGGACAATCCAAAGGCTTGGATCTGCTAAGCACAAGCACGGTTAGGAGTTATCTAGAATATAATGTTCGACCGACTTTCGATGACGACGATACTTACTCAAGACCTCTGGAACGAGACAGCAAAGCCTCGGGCTCTACTGATCCTCACCCTCGTTGGGGCGGCTATGTAAAACATGTTGCCAGATATCCCACAGATTTGACGCTACCAAATTCCTCGGCTGAAGCGTTTCACCAGCTATTTACGTTACCGGATATTTCTCACGGCGACAATTATCCACAGACATGGCCGGCAGATCCGTCAGCTACCTTTGCTGACACATGTTCGCGGGAGTGTCTTTAACAGATCTAAGAGAATTCGAATGGGGATTCACGTATGGCGAAGACTCTTACAAAGGCCATGAATCCGATAAAACACCAAAGTCATTCATCGAAAATCAGAGGGAGGCTGAAGAGTCAGAAGCGCAACTTATAGTTGATTCAAGCTCATCTTCACATACGAGCAGTACAGGTTACAAGGTATCCATGAAAGACAAGCTACGCCGATATCGAATCAAACGCCCTTGGGGAAATGAAAGATTCATTATCCCGCAAGACGCCCAAAAGTTACTGATCACTGAAAAAGTCATTAAAAATGCTATCCGTCCCGGGCAACCTTATATTATGAACGCCCAACTCTCCGAGTACACCCAAATGGTTTGCCAATTTGGAAGGAGATCACTCGGCACTCTTGCATAATTAAGAAAAGAAAGCGAAATATGTTCATTTTTGTGTGAAGGAGTCACGGATGACGACTTGCCCCTCCGGAGGAAGTCCGACAATAGCAATCGAGATCGATGGGCATTAGAAGGAAGAATAGGCAAAGAAATCAAGGTTCTAGAAAGATGGAAAAGCAAATGGCGAGAAAAGTTTAGCAGTGCACAACGTTTAATGACATCCCCTGTCTTTGAAGTTGGAAAACATTACGAATTAGATGCTAGCATTATCTTACCATTCATCGAATTCAACCATGACAAGGAACAGCAGCTGGAATTCAGGGGGGGTAGTTACAGTGAAGTTATAATCAAGTGTATCCACCGTTCACATCACCATTTTTGGAGCTCAGCGGTATGTAACCACGATGAACAATGGCTAACATTAGATGACTAACTTTATTCAGGAGAATCGCTTGATTGCCGTCAAAAGACTCATTTCCCCTAGCGAGAATGAATTCGAAAAGGAGAAAGAAATTCTCAACCGACTCGGCCCCAGAAATCACCCAAATCTCATTCGGCTTCTGGCTACGTTTCGACAGGAGAACAAGTGGCACTTTATTTTCCCAGATGCAGATGCTAACTTATTAGACTACTGGGAGAAAATTGTACCAAAACCTACCTTTGACAAGGCAACCGTTCTATAGTCGTTAAAGCAAATGTGCGGCATTGCGGATGGTGTAACTCTGATCCACAACTTGGATTTGTTGTACCCATTGTCCATGGAGGACGCAAATGAATATCCTCCTATTAGGCTGAGTATACGGCCAGGAGAAGAGAGGTATGGACGCCATGGAGATATAAAACCGAAGAATATCCTTTGGTTTAAGAATGACCCGGAAGTCGACGACCCAAAGGGTGTCTTGAAGGTTACAGGCTTCGGTTTAGGGAGGTTCCACGGTCGAGACTCCCGATCAAAGGAAAATCCTAGGACCGTGGGTTGGTCCCCAACTTATGAGCCTCCCGAACATCCCAACTTCAGCGATGATTATTTTTTTTCACTCACCACTGGAGGAGATGAACCAGTTGCACAAGTGCGTGATGGAGTCATTGAATGGGTCAAAGAGCTTCACCAGCATGAGAAGTGCTCTGCCTTGTTCCACGACTTTCTGCTCTTAATCATGGAGAAGATGCTTGTCATCGACACGAAAAAGCAGATTGAAGCGGCGGATTTGCAAAATAGGATGAACGATTTCGTGCGAAAAGCCGACGAGGAATACCTGCTCGAACCAAAGTCGTGGCCAAAAGAGGCTGGCAGTAGTCGATTGCCATTGCACGAAAAACGTAAGAAACCCCATTCGAGGGGTTTGAATGTCACATTCAGCGAAACCACCATTCAATACCCAGAGAGGTCCCTTACACAATCACTAAGAAGAACCGTTACATGTCCGACTCAACTCAAATAATAACTGACCCTAGACTCAGTATCACTAGAGATTTTGGTGCCCTGGCCTCAGAATTACTTAAGCCCTCCGAGTCGAGCTCTACGCACGCTTAAGAGATAATCAAGCCACATAGGGTGGATTGCGCAAAAGATAGCTCGGGTCTGGAGCCACAGTGCAGCAACCCAGTGATACGCCTGCTATCTTTGGCTATTTCTTTGTGGTAATGGTCAGGAGGTCTTGGTATCAGTCGGTAGAGCACCTTGAGAGACAGGTCTTGAAGCATCGAAGAACGTGATTCGACGCTTTGGAGGCGAAGAAAGAATCAGGAAGTAAAACAGTATTGATCAAAATAGGTCAGAGGTTTTTCAGATTTGCAACGGCTCACAAATTGCTATTGGCGCTTCGGAGGGTTTCTTTGTGTAAGGATAGTGGACGGGAGAGCAAGCGACCGTGTTATCAACTAGAGACGAGAGAAGCGACGTTTATAATGTTTAATATGTTTAATAGTGTATCATGCTCTGTCGGAATATGGGAGTAGATTGAATATAACGGCAGCCGCGTTGCAAGGCGAAGTAATTCGCATAAGCAGATATTGTATCGGCATTCTAGATGCCTTAGAGAATGATGGCGTGAGATACCTATCCGTGCACGCCGTGTTATCCTACTGTGATAAGCGATCAAGAGCGAGATATACGCTCCGTATCGGGGCCCATCGAAATTACTGCGGAACCTCAAGAAGCTATCTCCATCTCATCGAAACATTGCAACCTGGCCGAATAACACAAAGCACTAAACCCAGCATCAGACCGTCTCTAAAATGGCCAACCGCGGTTACGACGTAGTTGTCGATGTAGACGCCGAAGTAAGACGCCCTACACCTCTCCCCGACTCATGCAAATTCTAGTTACAGTGGCTCACGCATAGCTTTCCCAGGGAGATCTAGGCCACACTGATTTACAAGAAGACCTTGAATTCCACTCCTCCAGTACTTCTCGCCCTTCTCCCCCTAATAAATCTTCAATATCTAACGTATGCCCCAGACTTCGAGGATCCGCAGTCCCGCACCAAAATCCCCGCCGACAGCAGCAGCGCCAGCTTCCTCCCCGGTGGCTCATCACGCAACACCAGCGGGTCGTCGAAGCGCTTTCTGTGGAGTCTCTCCTTCTACGCACAGTTCTTTGATGTAGACACAAACGAGGTGGCTAGGCGGTGCACGGCAGCCATCTTCCCACGGGCAAACTTTCTCGATGTGCTAGAGGGGAACCCGGATCTCTACGGTCCATTCTGGATCGCGACGACAGTGGTTGTGATACTGTTTTTGACGGGGACAATAAGCCAGTACTTGGATCATCAGGGGAAGGAGCATTTCGCATATGATTTCACTCTGCTAAGCGGTATGTGCATCAGGCGAGAGCAGGCACCGAAGGCCGGGAGCTTAACATACTAATGGAATTCTGAAACAGGTGCTGCGGGTCTGATCTACGGTTATACTTGTACGTATCCTGCTCCTCAACTTAACCCTCCGCAGAGCTAACCCCCAGCCGCAGTTGTAATCCCAATCGGCCTCTGGGGCACCCTCAAGTGGTTCGGCAGCGAGTCCGCCAACCTACTTGAATGCATGGCACTCTACGGCTACGCAAACCTAATCTGGATTCCCGTCGCTCTGATATCCTGGTCGCCAATCTCCAGTGCGCCCTTTCCCCTTCCTCCTCCTCTTCCCCAGCTCTGCCAGCAAAACCTCCGGCCCCAGCTAACCACCACCTTCCTCCTGCAGTCCTAAACTACGTCTTCGTAGCCGTCGGCTTCGCCGTCTCCGCCCTCTTCCTCTTCCGCAACCTCTACCCCGTCCTCTCCGCCACCGACATCCGCACCTCCAAGATCCTGCTCGTCGTCGTCATCGCCCTGCACGCCGGCCTCGCCATCGCCATCAAGATCCTCTTCTTTGCCCACGGCGGAAAGCAGCCGGGGCAGTCACACGACGGGGACCATGCTGACGGTGACGATAAGGGGGATAGGATGCTGCGGATGCTGTTTAGGGCGTAGCTGAGTTGACAGTGGAGAAGAGAGGGGAAGGGATGTGGGGCTGACCCGGCCTGGCGGCGCAGGGCACGCTTGGTTCCTGTATTATCTGCCGCCTGCAGTGCAGTGGGTCGGTCGTGTACTTTAGAGTTATTGGATTGGGCTTCCGGCGTAAGGGACGGAGAATAAGCGGGGATTATCTTCATACCAACTAAAAATGGCATGGCTTAGTGTACTTACAGGCCCGTCTATGATCATGAGAACTATTTCTACTACCGGCATATATACGGCTTACAAGTTTTAGGATCTGGATTAGTATTGAGTGCAAGTTGAAAATTGCAATTTGCGGATGGATGCTGGTCAGTAACACTACATCTGTTAGGATAGTGGGTGAGGAAATCTATAGACGTCTAACGACTTCATAGGCTAGCGGCTCCGTATAATCTTCCCTGCACGAGCTCAGAGAACGAAATTATATTATATTTGTGACGTTTCTCTAAAGGAAGAAGGAAAGCGAGAGTCGTCAAGAATAATCCCGAAGATGAGAAGCACAACTTGCCCTAAGTCATCCTTTTGCCTGCACATATTCAAAAGAGCCCACATTGACGGGACCCATTATCGTGCAGTCATACCGTCGTCCCAGCATTCCCATACTCACCTACCTCTGTCCGTGTCGGTTGCTGTCACGCTGGAAGAGCTAATTACCTTACCATGGACCAGAATGTATATGGCCTACTGCTCTTGCTTTGGTGGCAACGGCTCCACGTTCCAAATCATTTCGGCGTATTCGTCGATACACCTGTCTGAGCTGAAAAAGCCCATGCGCGCCACAGTAGTGATACACTTCGTCCACCACTCTTCCTGGTTTTTATACGCTTCGTCAATCAAGTCCTGCGTCTTGCAATAGCTCGCAAAGTCGTCGCTGACGAGGTAGTAATCTCCATGCTCAACGATGCCGTTGACCAATGCACTGAAGTGACTTGCGTCGCCAAACATGCCGTCAGAGATTGCGTCGAAAACGGCCTGGAGGGAACTATCTAGAGTGTAGGTGCCGTAAAGATGTGAATGGCGCAGATCTTCAACATCTTCAGCTAGATTACCGAAGAGGAAGATATTGTTTTCACCGATTTCTCGGGTGATCTCAATCTATACAATATCTCAGTATTTGGTTATAAATATAGATGAAATATGGCTTAAAATCGGATAAAGAGAAATGAGTATACTCACATTGGCGCCATCACAAGTACCGATGATGAGACCTCCATTGAGGCAGAACTTCATGTTGCTCGTGCCGCTAGCTTCCGTCCCGGCAGTCGAGATGTGCTCGCTAATGTCCGAAGCAGGAGTGATGATTTCAGCCTTGCTCACATTATAGTCCTCGAGGAAGATGACTTTGAGAGCATCACCAACATCCTTGTCATTGTTGACTACCTTGCCGACCTGGTTGATCAGATGAATCACGGTCTTAGCCATCCAGTATCCCGGAGCCGCTTTGCCTCCAAATATAGACACACGAGGAACAAGCTTCTTCCTTTCCTCTGGGGACATGGCCTTTATAGCAAGATAGCGATGGATTACGCCAAAGATGTTCAGCTGTTGCCGCTTGTATTCGTGGATACGCTTAACCTGCACATCAAACAAAGCACTCGGGTTGACGCTGACACCATTTGCTTCTTTGATATGTTTAGCTAGCCGAACTTTGTTTGCGTACTTGATCTCTTGGAATTCTTTACGGAATTCCTTGTCATCAACGTAGTTCTCAAGCTTGTGGAGAAGCGTAAGGTCCTTTAGAAACTCATGTCCACCCAGCTTAGATGCAATGAGCTCAGAGAGCCTCGGGTTGGCTTGGTGCAACCATCGGCGAGGAGTGATACCATTTGTAACATTCGTAAACTTATCGGGTCCGAAAACTTTGACAAAGTCTTTGAAGATGGTAGTCTTGATTAAGTCGGAGTGCAGCTCAGCAACGCCATTGACTTTATGCGAGCCAATGAGGGCGAGGAAAGCCATGCGAATCATCTTAGGGTTCGACTCTTCGATGATTGAGACTCGGGATAACATATCACGGTCCTTGGGGAATGTACGCTCAACATAGTGCAGGAAATTAAGATTGATGTCGTAGATGATCTGCAGATGGCGGGGAAGCAGGTGTTGAAATAGTGGGACAGACCACTTCTCGAGGGCCTCAGGAAGAACTGTATGATTAGTGTAGCCGAAAGTCTTCGAGACAACTAGATAAAAATAAGCCTGTGAGGTCTTTTGGGCATAGACATGCGACTTACTGCTCCATGCCTCTTCCCAGTCTAGACCCTCTTGATCTACCAAGATACGCTGAAGTTCGGGAATAGCAAGAGTTGGGTGGGTATCATTCAACTGAATAGCAACTTGAGTAGGGAAATCCTTCCATGACCGCTTGGTCTTCTTGAATCGACGGACAATATCATAAAGAGAAGCAGCACACCAGAAGTACTGTTGCTTTAGACGGAGCTCCTTACCACGCTCAAGGCTGTTTATTGGTTAGCTGACGTCACATATTTCTCTTTGGTTTACTTACTTATCATTAGGATACAAGACAGCAGAGATCGTCTCTGCTCTCTGCTGGTCTGCAACGGAGCTTTCGTATTCTCCTGAATTGAATTTCTGGAAATCAAATTCTCCACTGGCTGCTTTGCTGGCCCAGAGTCGAAGATTGTTGGTATTTTCGGTTTGATACCCAGGAACTAGTGGAATAAGTAAAGCTCTGTGATGAAACAATAGTAGGACCTACCCGGTACATCATAGGCTACAGCCTGGACGATCTCGCCGCCTTCCCAGACCGAGATACTCGTTCCATTATCATCCCTAGACGTTCAGCATCGAAAGGCCCCGATTGGGGGCGGAGGGGTAATTATAACTCACTGATATTTGGAAACATGACCGTAGAACTGAATATCAACAGTGATATCGTGTCGAGCAAACTCCCACGGATTGAAGTCCAGCCAGTAGTCCGGCACCTCGACCTGATATCCATCAACAATTTCTTGTTTGAAGATACCATATCTATATCTCAGGCCGTAGCCCCAGGCGGGGTAATTGAGAGAGGCAAGGCTGTCAAGGAAGCAGGCAGCAAGACGACCAAGGCCTCCATTTCCAAGGGCAGCATCATGTTCTTGACTGACAATATCTTCCATACGGAAGCCAAGCTCCGACAGACCCTCTATAATGCCCAGTCAGTAGACGCAGGAGATAAAAATAAAGACCACTTTACTGGCTGCAACGTCCTTCATTCCCACATTTAGCATGGCGTTATCTAGGGCTCGACCCATTAAGAACTCCAGTGAAAGGTCTGGCCAGTTGTTAGCGTAAATTCAAATCCTTCAGTCACACCACCATGCATACAATATACGCGTTTCTGATCAGCAAAAGTCTGGTTCTGCTGTGTCTTGTTCCAGTCCAGGACCAGCCGATCTCGGAACGCCAGGGCGGTTCCAGCGTATGTAGCACTGGTGCCCAAGGTATTAGTCGTAGTGTTAGAAGCGAGGCATTCAGGCCAATTTGTATAGGAATAAGGAGCGGAGTTGGGGCCTCTTACAATTCATCGCAATTGTACAGCGAGCGAGCGAGGGTAGTTTCGATATGCCTGACACACTCTTTCTGTGATAGTGTCAGTCATCTGTCTGATATTATTCTAATCAATGCCATTGACATACCTCAAACTCCTCAGGAGTAGTGAAGCCCTTCGGGGTCTGCAATGCTTTATTTAGCTCACAAGTGGCATAATTGATGCTGAGTCAAGCCTACAAATTTCTTCCACCTGGAGCCACCATATTAGCACCTATAGGGGTGTAGAGGAAGGGAAGAAAACTGACGCTGCACGCTGGGGTTCTGGAATGGATGCTTCTACGCTTTTAATCTCTGATGGTCCAAAACCTGTCACTGTTCTCTTGTGTTTTGGTCTTGAAAACCCTGGACCAACCGGCCCTTGGAGATCAGCGAGCGGGGCACTCATTGAGGGCCTCCGCTCTCGGGGAGGTGGTGCGGTAGCGGCCATTCCGACGCGGAGCACGGAATTGGTGATTTAACGACAGAAAAAGAGTAAACGGGGGAAGAGGGAGAGCTCGCTTTGCAGCGATTGAAGGGGCTTGGCAATTGGGAGATATGGAGGAGCAGCGGAGAAGTCGAAGGCAAGATGAAGGATGCAGCGGGGATGGTTTATCAAGTCAGGCGTTCTTGAAAAGACAGTGGGTATCAATTGTTCAGGGAGCCCGTGGGGAGGGGCAGGCTATGGAGGGGCTGAGCAGGGATGAGCTCCTTGCTATAAAGTGGGGTAGTCGCGTCTGGATGTTGGTGATGAAGGCGCAATCTGTTGCGGCGAAAGCCCAAGCAGTTCTTTTCCCCGAGAATCATAGGCTGCCCTGCCATTGTGCTAACTACATACGTAGTTATTCACATATCCAACGCAGATCCGAGGCAGTTTGGAGGGTAGCATAATGTTTTCGCTGGTAGTACTTCTCCAACATCCTGGCGCAAAACTTCTCTGATATCTAAGGCCCTCCATATTCTAGGCCTAGGCGCCTTGACAAAGTCACACGCATCAGAGCCACTGCGCAGCGGAGTATATCTTGCATGAGTTGACCAATTATGCATTCCTAGCTACGTACCACAATACGATTAACCTATCATTTACCTAAACATGCCGGTGCTATCTGTCGACGAAATCTCGTCCTCCATTGTAAAAGACTAAATGCTCCAAATGGGTATCATGCAGTGATCGTCGAACCCCGAATAACCCCGATGTCAGGCCACGCGAAAAAACACATGCAAAACCCATAAGAGCCGTTCGCATCGAAAAAAACCAGCGAAATCCCATAATGCCGCTAGAAAAGAACGTCGTCTCACCAGCCCAGACTTAAAGCGGAAGGAACTCCGGAAAGTTCGCTCTCAGGACTTGGCTCTGGAGTATATAGACCGTGCATTAGCACAGCCGTGCCTTGCAGAGTTAGAACTGGAGGCTTGGCCCGTTCTTCTTTGCTATAGCAGGCAGTGCTTGCCGTAGTTTGACCGTTGAAGAGGTGCTCTGCCCTCTGCATGTCCTCCATTGCTTCTTGAATCATATCAGGTGTGAAAGAGTAAAGACTGTAGTCGATGTCGACGAGGATACAAAGGCGGGTTGCGTTAACCTGTTTAGTGGTGAAACGGTCCGCGGAGATGGTGCGCGCCCAGTATGCCACTGGTTTTTGACTATCATCTAAATATCCTGCTGCTAGAGACAACGCACAGAGTACCACGATCTCAGGCTCAACCGAGGTTTTCGTATGATGATGAAATGGCGTCTTTTTCCAAGAGCGATTCAGCAAAGACGAAGTGCTAGCGGTTGAAGAGTAAGCTTTACGCCACTCAGGGGCAAATCGAGAACCCAGAGCATCAAGGATACATGCAGCTAACCCTATGATTTCAAGAGAAAGCTCGGCGCGGAAAAGAAAGTCGTGGATCGTGGCCACGGATGGGCGATGCACGCAGGCATTTGAAGGGACGAGATTGGCAAGATAAATTGCCGGACCTTGAGAGAGGTTAGTTTACGTGGACTGCTTGACTAGCCAAGGCTGTAACGTGTTCATGCTAGAAGAAGCACGTATCATGGATGCTTCCTCTGATCAGTGTATGGATAATTAAAAATGGGCAGGCTTTTTATGTGCTCCAATCTAGTGGTCTATGGGACAGCGGAAGAGGAAGAGGGGTGGGCCAACCCCTGGAAGCGGGATCTTCTGCAGCATCTCGATAAGGTAAATTAGTGCACGTACCGGCGAGATCAGAGGTAAGGACAACGTCCTCAGGTATCGGTTTTGTATAGACGGCGTTCAGAGCACTCCGTTTTGCTAGAGGAGGCGTTGGCAGATTGGAGAGGGGCACGTAACTGGCGAAGTAGGCGTCGAGGTCCTCATCAGAGTCGAATGAGCCTCTGCGGCTCGTGGACGAGAATGCGGGGGAGTCCATGGAAGTCAGTCATCAAGCAGAGCTTGACGCGCCATGAACCTCCAAGGGAAGTAGAAAGGGAGAACATTAACAGGAACGCCCCAGGATTAAGGCAGAGGCTGATGGATATATACTTCCTACCTCCTCCTCTCGCCCACGAAACGGTGTACAGCTGACGTGATTCCAGCCTGCGCCAGCGTTTTCTGCATCGCGCGCCAAGCCAAACGGGAAATCTCATGCAAGCCAAACGACCAAACGACGACTCCCAGCCCGTCCGACCCACGCCCGCCTAGCAAAACGGATGCCAGATGGCAGTTGCTGCGTGCCAGCAAGCCGCAAACAGTCTGAGTTCGCCCACGCGAACGCCCACCGGCTGAGTGGAGCCACTTTCGGCTGAAGCTGGGCTGGAAAGGCTCGTATGCAGGGCGTTACTTAAGCACCCTGAGGGGGGCTTTCGGTGCAGCGCTGCCCTCTCATATCCATTGAATCTATTACCTATATACAACCGGAGTCGGCCGCAAGGCGCCGGACGCTCGAAATTGGCAGCACTGACAGCACTGACAGCACTGTGCCAGGCCATTTTGGATGCCGTGGGTGTGCGTTCGCTCCAGGATGTGCCTCGCGGTAGCCATCGCAGTGCTCCTGGCGAATCGAGTCCAGGCGGAAGGGCTGAAGGGGGCCCAGGCGGTGCCAGGCTCGTTGCAGCCATCGCACGGGCGAGTTGTGGAGCCGTCTGTGGAGCTGTGCGCCTCAAGTCCAGGAGCTGGGCATCCGCAGCAGGTCGAAGTGGCTCTCACTTACACCGCTCTGCACGGTTGGCCGGATGCTCTGGGTGGGTGGCTCGTCCGCCAGTGCTGCAGCTAACGGCTTTGTGGCTGGGTGAGAAGTTGGGGACTCGCAGCAACTCCCGGCACAAAGAGCGGCAAAGCGCTCTAAAATTGATGAGTTGGTGACGTCGGGCGTTGCTGGTGCGGCTTCGTCCAGCAAGCATCCGTTCTGCGGCCATTGCACACGTTTCAATTGCAGAGGAAGGTTTAATCTATGCAGGAATGTTTGAAAACTAATTGAAACAGGAGAACCTCGGCTTGCAAAGATAAAGCAGAAAAGAACAGCTACACCAAATCCCGCAATTGCACGCTCCTCTATGAAGTCCGGGACACTGCACTTTTCCTCCCTCCGCTCCGCCCCCCTCATAATCTATGCAGCGTCCCACCACGTCCCACTACGTCCTACTGATGATACGTTGGCCTCCGTTCAGCTCATAATCATAAACACACCCACCCTTGGGGCCGCTTGCTCAATCCACCAGTCACCGCCTCTGGTGGTCAAATCCCTTTGCCCAGCATCGCCCTGCCGATCATTTCTTCGTTTAAGCAATTGACCCTGACTCGTTGCTTTTTACGGAGAGAGTCGGGGAACTGAACGAATGCACCAAGCTTCCCTTACTGCGCCTTCTTTGGGCCCGGGCCGCCAGCGCCTCCCACATATTTGCGGATATCAGTGGCATCCGCCGCCTGTCTGACCACGTTTTTGAACGTCTCCCAGCCTTGTCGAACAGCTGGGGGCGTACTCTGGTTGGCAAGTTGCGCATCGGCTCTGGCAGTCAACTGTGCGATCGCGCCCTGCACGAAGCTGCTCTGGGCATAGCGGGCTCGGAAGAAGACCGTGTAGATTGCCAACAGAATCCACGAGCCTTTCTGGAATAAGAGTGCAGACCCGAGGACACGAAACCACAAAAGAATCTCAAGACTTGCGACTAGAGTCATGCTACCATCATAGTACTCCTTGACAAACTTGCCAATTGTTTCAGATAATGCCGAAGGTTTGGCCTTGCCGCTGGGAGAGGCGGGGTTCTGTTGGGGCGGCTGCAGAGTTGGAAGCAAATTCGCCCTTGTGTAGGTTGCAACATGGAATATAGAGTAGACGGCGAAGGGAAGGATCGCTAGAGGGGTCTGGCGCGAGAATAACCACACAAGTGCCATTCCTGAGTAGCGGTATACGTCAGAGCTGTTGTATTTCCATGAGCCGAGGGGGTTGGAGCTCACCTAGATATTGGACGTTCTCATCCGTTGCCATTGCCAAAGCACCGCCTTGCTTTCCCGTTCGCACACGCGCTCGATATGCCTTATACACCACAATGCCGTAAGTGACGGCAGCGGAAAGGAATGCCGTGCGATAAGTGAACTTCGCCCATGCCGAGGCGTAATTGAAGGTGATGTATGACAGGCCGTAACGGAGAGTCGAAAGCAGAAGCGCGACATGCCCGACAAACCATGCGAACTGTAGAGTCTGAGCAAGTTGAGTGAGCCTCTGCCCCAGAGGCAGAGAGGCTGGTGGTGGAGGGGCCATGCTGCGGATTAAGGCTGGTCGTGTGTTCTGCACAAGCTCAAGCTATAAGCGTCAGCGCGATGGAAATTTGTAGATAGGCGAAGCTAATAGTGGGGATATGGCAGTTTTTCAGCTGAAGGATGGGTATAATGGAGGGTAATGTGGGAGGGTCAAGAGGGTGGTCTTCAAGAACACCTGGCAACTGGAGGTGGTGGTGGTGGCTGGGGCTTGAAAACGCGATGGCGCAGGCCCGACAGCTTTTTGATGACGACCAACGACATTGTCCAGCACAAGCAAGCACTCACGTTTTCTAGACTTGACAGTTGTCAGCGTATGTATGGTAGAGCGACGTTTAATTCTGCGATATCGTGGTAATGAAAGGGAGGACAAGAATAAGAGTCTTGAGGTATGGAAGCCTTGGAAGGGAAACCAGAATTACCGTTAGTCGGATGGTGACGAAATGAGCGAAGCTTTGTGGCCTGCATTTTCATGGTCCCGATGATGGCGGCTCGCACTTTCACCTACGTATTTTCCACCTGCCAGGTGCAACTTCCACAATAGCACGTGATAGACTGTCTTCCTGTCTTCCGGTGCCCCCCCCACCCAATTCCACCACGGACCAATTAATTACCTATCTTTGTATAGATAGGTGTTCATGTACATGCATTACTGTAATTGTCGTAGAAACTCGACGTTCACGCATCAAGGCACTCAATGCACTGTTTCTGCACGACACTTCACACATGTAGAGACAAATTTGGCTACTGCACACTACTGATACCATTTCCAGACAAAGGAAATCAACTTGGATACTAGGCCGATCTGTAGAATACACGAGAGGAAGCAATCTGCAGAGCCCGCCACCTCGTCCTCCTCGACAAAACACCCTCAAACTACAACTGCCATCTACTAAAAAAAAATAGCTGAAAAAAGAGAAGGGAGTGCAATGCTGCTGGTATCAAACAACAACCTAAGCAAGCTAAACCAATGTGTGAACCACGCTCAAACCCCAACTCGCTCCGCCGTCATGTATTAACCTTTTCCGACTGCACCCAGTGTGGCCAGAAGAAGACATAGAAATTAAACGGATGTGTTAAAAGAGAATGGAGAATAAGAGCTTTTCTGCTTCGGTTTCGCTTCGCTGCGACCAGAGTCCACGCCGCCGGTAGACTCGAGGGGAACTATCTTAACGCAGGGAAAAACCCTTTCTCTTCCCCTTCTCCTCGAGCGGCCTTCCACTTTCGATCCTTGCCTTCTTCTCTTCGAGCTCCTGTCGCTGCCTGTCCAGCTGTTCCTTCATCTCCCTGTGTCTCGCATACAGCTCTTCTTCGCTCTGTCTGAGTTTGTTCTCCTTCTCCGCAACCTTTTGTTGGAAGACCATCTTCATCTCCAGTTCCATCTTCTGGAGCTTCGCTTCGTGGAGCGAGCGCTCCTCCTCTTGCTTGACGGCCGGGTTGACCTCCTTGAAGACGCTGGAATCTTGTTGCACGCCCATAGCCGTGAGTTTCTCAGATCGGTAGTTCTCATATAGGAAGTTGTTGGTGTTCTCCTTGAGCTCTTCCATATGCGTGCGGATAAGCATTTGTCGGAGCTTGACGAAGTCACAGTGTTCCTCGTTGTCAACTTCAATAACGCCCCACGGGTAACGACGTCCACGAACTTTACGACCATCAGCAGTAGTTACCTCGGCGTTGGCACCAACAACAGCGAAGGGAACCTTCGACATGATCTCGTTGTTCTCCGCAATGGTTTCCTCGTCGTCAAGCTCATATCGAGGACCTTCAAATATTTGAATTTTGTGGTGGTGGATATCTGCGAGGATCTGCACTAGTTTAGCAATGTTTTGTATTCGTAGTAATCAAAGACCTTACTCTTTGCTTGAACGCCGTAATCTCTTCATCCGTCAATGTGTCAGCCTTTGCGATGACGGGTATCAAGTTGACCTTGGTATGCAATTTGCGCATTACCTCCACGTCAAGTGGCTTCAAGGAGTGTCCGGTAGGCTGGATAAAATACACGCAAGCATGAATGCGGTTATCTACGATGTTCATCCGGTTCACCTTATTTTCAGCATCCAGGTACGCGTCAAATCGCTGCTCGATGTTCTTGACAATAGGATCCCAGGATTCATCATTGTTGATGAAGTCACCAAAGCCAGGTGTGTCAACAACAGTCAGGCGAAGACGAACGCCGTTCTCTTCAATATCAGCACTAATTGATTGTATGGAGACGGTCTTGGAGATGTCAAGAGTTGGCGGCTTGCGTTCCTTCGGTGGGTAAAGGGAGGTGTTGAATAGGGTGTTCACGAGAGTAGATTTGCCGAGTCCAGACTCGCCTGCGATGTTTAGCATGTATCCACACAAGGTGTAAATCAATAAGAGGAAATATCGGCTTATCACTTACCAACAACCATGACGTTGAAGTTGAACCCTTTCCGCACGCTTTTGCGGTGCCATTGGTTCGGCAAGTTCGCAAAACCAACATAGCCCGTCAACTTCCTTCGGACAATGTTCCTCATGTCGCTGGCTGCCTGTGCTGCCGCTTTGGGATCCTTGGAGGTGACTGTTTGCGGAGCTGAGCCTTGTCCGTTTGGCATTGGGTTACTGCGCTCAACGTAAGGTGCGGCGGGTTTTCCATTTGGTATCGCTGCTGGGGCTGGAGATGCTCGCGAAGCCACAGCGGTAGCGGCGCCGTTTGATGCTATACCGGCCATTAATCAGCGGTACCAAATAAAGTTTAATTTGGAGGTTGTGAAGATCTTGGACGATCCCGAAGGGGCATGTAGCTCTCCAGCGCCCCTGAAAATGTGGCCGTAGTCTGGTTTCATTTGCCTCAGGTGCAGAGGAAGCGCATTGAAGCTCATCTGGATGGTAGCTGTTGGGAAAGAAGAGGCTCGGCTTACCCATAGCGAGTGAACGAACGCAGACACAGACAGAAAATTTCGAAGAGAGAGACTTCTAAAAGCAGGAGAGCAATGTTAGCACATCTCAGCGCGATAGACAATGGGTTGCTGGTTGATGCTGGATAAATTGAGGTTGCGACAGAAGGGCAAACAAGCCGGGGAAGTAAAGGAATGAGCGGACAGGGGGGAGATCAGCTTACCAGTCAGTCTATCTATGCTGTGCGAGTGATGATGAGGGCTCAGATGGTGATAGGAGCGTTGAGAAGTCAGCAGCAGCCTCGTACAGCAAGCGGTAGGAAAGGATGTTGCGATGTTGGTAGAGGAAGGTGTGGAATCATGAAACTCTCGCTGAGGAAAGGGGTCCGCGCAAGGATGTTGCACCGTCGTTGAATTCGACGCTAGCCAAAATCTCCGTGCGGCGACGACAAGACTGCGGGCAGCGGGCGGATAGCGTCACAGACTACTTGTGCATGCGCTGAACAGCGTGAAGATTGTCGACTGATGGAACAAAGCAGCAATTGACTCTGCTGTGTGCTCCAGAGCCCCTTCAGTGTGCCTGCACTGCAGCTGCAGCGCAATACGATCGTCGCGTAGCGAGCTCTACGTGTCACACTCCCGGGGGCCCTCACGTGCTTCTCCGCTTTCATTTTCGGCCTGGCCTCAACACTCACTCACACATGAATACTGGGTAGATATTCACACTTTGCACTGCTGCATTCTAGTTGCCTAATGTGTCCTACAAAAGTGGCCTTCCCCGCTTCGAACGTGTCGACGCTGGCAACACCCCTGAAGACTCCTTGAACCCACAGTACAGGAACGCCTGGCGCCAAGCTTGGAGGCATAACAATGATGCGCACATGTCCAATCATGCTGCAAAGCCGCGTGGGATAGTCCAATCACGCCCAACTCCTTAATGGGTATTCTGCAGAAAGAGAGAATGCTACCTAGCCCAGACCCGCCAACGTGGACGCCAATTGGCTCTTGTCATACTTCACGTATTTACCCTTCCCTTTGTCAATTTCATGATATCGGTCCCAGAAACGACCGTACAATGGCTCTATGATGTTTTGCACTTCACGACCAAGCTGCGACCGCACCTCCTTCTCCATCTTGTAGCCTTTGTGGCGAGTGACAAGGTCGTCAAAGCTAGTATTGAAGTTCTTGAACTTCTCTTTAATCGCGTCCTTATCTTTCGAGCTCAAGGCTTTGACTATCGCCGTGGAATCCGTAGATGCCGCACCACCAGAATGAGGTCTGCCGCTACGGTTCGTGTACTGAACATCGAGGAGATGCGCCGACGGCTCTCTCCAAGCTTCAAGATACATTGCCGTTCCCTTCTTCCGCCATCCTTCCAGTTTGCTTGCATAGCTTGTAAGCAGCGGTTGGAGCTCTGACGATCGAATCATTCTATCAATCACCGCGACGTTGTTGGCGATAAAAACGCCTTGCAGGTTCCTTCCTTTCAGCAGCACGCGAGACTTTGTCTCCAAATTTGACAAAAGCGTATCTAGCATGTCCGCAGCGTAATGAGCAAACAGCTGACGCCCGTCAGCCCCGACATCGAACGACTTTAAAGTCGGAAGGGAAGTAGAAGAATTTGACGCTGAAGCCGTAGACCAGCCACCATCTCCAAGCGACGTCATGATCGAGGAAAGCGGAGACAAATACGCTGTCATTGTCTGTAACCGCGTCACAGTCTCGCCGGTGATAGGGACTGATGAGCCGTCTATAGGTAGCGCAACAAGCGCTTGTGCGCGAGTTCTTGTGTCCTCGAGAAGCTTCGTGAGTGACATCTTTGACGTTTCCCGAATTGGTTTTAGGGAGTCGGCAATCAAACGTTTCAGTTCTCCGGTTCTACTTTCCACTCGTATAGATAGGTTGGACACAATTTCAATGATCTCATATCCGAGGAAGCAGTCCGTCATCAGATTCTTTTGGATGTGAGTGTTGAGTTCGCGAAGGGTCTTGGAGAACTCATTCAGCGAGCTTTGACAAGTCGATGCATATACAGCGCCCCATTCATCCCGGGCAAAAATGGGACAAACGTTCTCATACTCTGCCAAATAAAGACCCTCCATACCTTGTGCATATGTTCCAATCCCATTCGCGCCTTGCTTATATATTGCATCCGCCGTTGTCTTCCTCGCAGTTGAGACGGAAGCTGCAGCCAGATTCCGCAACGTAGTTGTGATGTAGTCGCTACGAATCTCGGTATAGATCTTTTCGGTAGGCGTTTCCTTAACATCGGTCTGAGATATTTGGGCAAAGGATGCAGAGACATGCGTATGGATAAGCCTTAGCTTTGAGAGGTTCTCCTCGGAAAGAGTGGGAAAGGGTAGTTCTAACAATGTCAGAGCCATTCACAGTAGCTACCACGGATTGTACTTACGTTTAGTTATGTAGTGAAGAGGTTCAACAGGGCCCGCGTCTTCCCGTAAGATTTCCCGAAATACATCCTCCAACTGTTTGGTGCCTGTTTTAAGTAGCGTGCTTAGCTCCGTGACAGCCTGTTGATTCGATCGTAGATTAGAGCGCTTAAGGTCACCTAGGGCTTGTGTGGTGCGGTCTAGTGATGCCATATAGTCCTGCAGCGGAACCTTTCGAGGACTACAAAGTGATTAGTCGGGTCTGGGGAACACGGTGTACATGAGAGGACAAACCCCGTCCGGATGATGCGCTCCTCCCGGTTCCTCTGGTCGAGAGGCTCTCGCACCCTGTCAATGGCTTCGATGATCCTGTCGACATCTGAAAACGCTTCCATCAGCTAGTCTTCTATCGTCATGCCGGGGTGACCTACTGGAGTTCATGGTCTGTAACCTCTGAGTGTTGCCATAAATGGGTCCTATGGCATCCTGCACACTCTTGCCACTCGTCTCCAAGCGATTCAGCGAGCCTTGTATCTTCTTTGTCAAGCCCTTTAATTTCTCCATGTTAGCAAAGAGCACCTCTACCTCAGCACTCTCCTCTGCGAACGCGGCTTTTCGTGGGGCAACCATGGCGCCTTCTGCTGCAGCTCAAGAAGAGCTGCCGTAAGTAGTAGTCCAAAATAGGAAGTAAAAATTATGTACAAGAAGATATACCTAGGAAGAGCAGGTAAATTAGCTGCATGCGGAGCATGCCAGTATTGTAGTTATAGACAAGAAGCCGGGGGCCCTGGCGGAGGCCTTCCGAGGGAGCCTCAGCGGAGAAAGGCTGGCACGGCTGGATCGCGAACGGTCCACCGCGGACGCTAGCCGGGATTGACGCGTGTCGAGGAAACCGTTCCCAGCGGAAAGTCGTCACTCTGGATACTAGGGAGTTGATGGTATGCGGTGCCAGTGACAATTATCTGACTTAAAACTTGTATTTCAGCACACGGCTGAGCCATCGGGAGCACTATGCGGAGTACAAGTTGAGGCATTTTCCCTCTAAACCTTTCAAGACAGCTAAGCTTGTGTATGAGGTTTTATCTAAGAATCGCTGCCATTCAAGCTTCCCTGTCATGCTCAGGATTTCTTGGCAGGGCCAAGAACGGAGCGTCATTCCCGCCACACTTAGGAATCGCAAACAGGCGGGCCCCCTCTCAACGCCATGAAAAGTCTTGCATGATAAGCCCAATTGGGCCTCTATACTTCCGCCGTCCGGTCGGAAGTCTCCCTCTCCCCTAAAGCCCTCTTCTCCCTGCCATGGATGGGTTGAGGAGAGGAGGACTACTTGGAAAACGCCTGCTGAAGACAACGCATTGGAGGCAAGCTCGAGTTGCGAAAAAAGACTTCGAGAAAGCAGAGAAACTAATTTCGTATCAGATTATTGTCTCGAAAGAACGGCCGAATTGAGTTTCACGAACCCCACACCGCGGCTTCCCATTTTGTTAAACCATTTCTCTACACGAGCGCCGCGGCCAGCCTCCTAACAGTCACACTGCATAGCGACGAGGTCGCTGACTGGTGTGGACTTCATTGTTTACACACCGAAAGCTCCGAATCTGTTTCGGAATGGCCAAAAACAGCCCCATCTATATTGAGGCGAGGACGCGATCCGAAGAGAGAAAGTTCTCAACGTAATCATGGAGATTACAACAGCGTCCGAGATGCGGACGCTGGCTTGGATCAGCATAAGTCTGGACAACAACCTCCACCGCCTCAGACTCGCATTGTAGAGGGATCGGAGGAAGAGGGGGTAGCTACAAATGGAAGTTCCTCCGGATGGCTGGGCATATCAACCACTGTAGCAACTGCGTCCAAATCTGTGTCTTCAATAGGCGACACTATTGTAGATTATATCGTTCCGGAGTGGGCGAAAGTTCTACCAGGATTCATTGCAAAACTCCAGAACGAGCTATCAATCGCGCCGGGGTCCCTTGCCGAAGAAATCTGGCACGAGGCGAATGACCCAGAGCTCAATCCTGAAATTGTCTGGGAAGCTACTGTACGTGTCTCAAATGACCTGTGTAATGAAGAGAAAGCATTTCTACGGAATCGGCAGGCATACACCAGACGAGCGCTAGCTAAATACCTAAACATTCCGGAGAAAGACATACATCCAGACGATGTTCCGATAATCGCTATGTGCGGATCTGGAGGTGGATTGCGTGCGCTTGTAGCAGGCTCTTCATCATATCTTTCTGCATATGAGGCCGGGCTTTTCGATTGCGTCACGTACACTGCTGGCGTTAGCGGCAGCTGTTGGCTTCAGACACTATATTATTCAACACTCTCCGGACAAAGCCATCAGCGGCTCATCAAACATCTGAAGCATAGACTTGGTGTTCATATTGCCTTTCCTCCTGCTGCCTTGGCACTTGTTGCCAGTGCCCCGACCAACAAGTATCTTTTAACTGGTATTGTCGAGAAAGCCAAAGGCCTCCCCAATCCAGATTTTGGAATCGTAGATATTTATGGTCTTCTCCTTGCGGCTCGTCTTCTTGTTCCGAAAGGCGAGCTATCCATTGACGAATATGACTTCAAGATATCCAATCAAAGACGTTATACAGACGATGGCTCACACCCCCTTCCTATCTACACTGCCGTTCGTCATGAAATACCAATTGAGGAGCAGATTGATATGCAAGATCCAATTGCTGCCGAGGCAAAAGCAAGGAGGGAAGCTTGGTTCCAATGGTTTGAGTAAGCCCTCAAAGCTGACGTGCCCGGCAACGCCTCGTACTAATTAAGACAGATTCACTCCGTACGAGTTATGGTGCGAAGAACTCGAAGCAGGAATTCCGACATGGGCTATCGGACGGAAATTCGAAAATGGGAAAACTGTGTGGCGGGAAAACGGTCTCTCGCTACCCGAGCTGCGTGTACCTCTCCTAATGGGTATCTGGGGCAGCGCTTTCTGCGCCACTCTGTCCCACTACTATAAAGAAGTTCGCCCTTTCATGAAAGGACTGGCAGGTTTCGCAGGAATCGATGAACTCATATCAGAGCGGAACGATGACCTCATTAAATTACATCCTATCAATCCAGCCGCAATACCAAATTTTGTTCTTGGTATGAAGGGCTCACTTCCGCCTTCTTGCCCAGAGAGCATCTTTAGAACCGAAAATTTGCAGCTGATGGATGCTGGGATGAGTAACAATCTGCCCATATACCCTCTCTTACGCCCTGGCAGGAACGTTGATATTCTCATTGCTTTCGATGCGTCTGCAGACGTGAAGACCGACAACTGGCTCAGGGTAGCAGACGGCTACGCAAGACAGAGAGGCATTAAAGGATGGCCGATCGGAGCCGGATGGCCACCATCTAATGCTTCGCAAAAAGAGATCGCAGATGATTTGGAAGCAGCACAAGCGAGAACTGAAGAAGAAGCGGTTGCAAAGGTTGCTGAGGCCCAAAAAGACCAGGAAGATCAAGGGTTGAAAATAAAGAGTGTTGTTAGTGAGGATTTAGGATACTGTAATGTGTGGATAGGGACATCAGAAGAGCGAACAAGCGATTCTGAGCCCCCGTCTTCGAAAAGAGTTGAAGAGGATTGGGAATTAATGCATCCCGATGCCGGTATTGCAGTCATTTACTTCCCATTCATGGCGAACACAAAAGTCGATGGAATAGATCCCAAAACGTCCGATTTCATGTCTACATGGAACTTCGTTTACACGCCTAATCAAATCGATGGCGTAGTTTCATTAGCTCGGGCGAATTTTCAGGAGGGTGAGGAGCAGACAAGGCGTACGGTTAGGGCCGTTTATGAGAGAAAGAAAGCAAAGAGGCTGGAGAGGGAGAGAGAAGAAAAACAAAGGAAAAAGCAATGGAAACTTAGGATGGGCATCGTCAGCAGGAGGCTTGGGCAAGGAGACCATGGTGACCACTTCAGCTGACGACCTGGCCACCTAATGCATAGCAATGCACCCGTATAGTCGGAAATAACATAATAATCCCTACTTTCAATTACGACTTAAAACACAAGCCGGTGCACATAGCCTGGAGCGCTTTTACCAACGTGAATATGGACCGGTCAAGCCGAATAGAATTACTTTAGAAGGACTAACGGATCACAGATCTACTGCGCGCTTGACTCCAATCTAACTGAGAAAATAATCATAAGTCTAGTATCTCAACCAATAATCCGTTTCCCTTCCCCTCGGCCCCTTATCAATCCTTGCCACTGATCACTCAAACCTGAATCTCCACCACCGCAGTCCTCACATTACCCTCCTTCTCGCTGTTAGCTTCTTGGGGCAACTCCCATATATTATTGATGGAGGGAGCATGGCTCTTGTGACATCGGCAATTCTTAATAGAATTGTACACGTTTGCTAGTCCCTCATTCCCTTTCTCCTTCGTAATTGACTTCAAAAGCGCTGGGTCGGGCTCTACCAGCGTCGCCAGGAGCTCTTCCTCTTCGTCCGAAGAAGAACTGTCATCTGAGGGGTCCAGCGGCGGTGGCTGCGGCGGCCGGGCACTGCCGGACGGAAAGCGCGTGAGGCTCAGACCCTCCTCTTCATCTTCGTCCGCCTCTCCTTCCTCTTCTTCGGAACTGCTGTCAAGTCTCTCAGGCGGTGGCGGACTACGGGTCCTACTCCGCCCTCCCTTAGGAGAGTGATGCGGCAAGCCACCGCACATTTGGACGTTGTCGGCACCTTTGAACTTGACTTCGGTGGATTGGTCAGACTGCACTATTTCTTCCTCCATTTGAACGATCCGTAACATCAGAGAGTCCAGGTGGACGGCATGGCCAACTACGAAGCGCCAGTTACGATCTGGCCGGCTCACGGCAAGCTGCAGTTTGCATTGTGCTGAGTGAGCTAACGTCCAGGTCTCTTTGAATGACATGATGACGGTATAGTGCTGGACCGCGGAGTATATGACTGATATTAAAGCAGGGTGTTTTAATAGTCTTGTTGGCGTGAGATTATGGGTTTTCCAATAGTGTGCCCTCTATCTGGACGAATCTCGTGATTTAAAGAATTTCCACTTAGCCTTAACTCAATTTTGAAGTGCAGCGGATATGTCGTGAATTACATATCATGACCCGAGAGGAGCGGGTAGCGTCTGCTTAGCAATCAGCTTAGGCAGCATCGCGCGTATGCAGTAACTCGATCTAGCTTAGAAATTACGTTTCGGTCTGTATTATACAGAGGTGTTGGGATCCGTGCAACAAAGATGTCAATGTACCAATGGTTTAAAGTCTTCCCGGTCTCGGCCAAAAAGCCTTCAAGGAGGTTCCAATGTTGTGGGATCTGCTTACTAACTGAACCCAGCAACTATTTACAAGTGAACATCTTCCGTCTTAATCTCGATCAATTCGACGGGATCAGTCAATTGAATAATACCTTTGCGTTTGCCTAGCTAGAGTGTGAGAAACTCTAGGTGTGCGGCTCTCTTTGATCTTCTCATCTGGCATCGCTCTTCATGATAAAAACAAGCATTGCCTCCGACAAATCCAGAAAATCCATTTATAGTAGTAACACATGCATTAAATTAAGCAAGGGTGATCATAGGGGGCCCTGGTCACTTATGCTATATCATCCTATAAAAATTCTAGTAACTATAAGCTTAGGTGTGAAACGAGGCTGCGGGACATATCTAACCCGTTAGCGAGAAATCGACGGAGGCTTTGTGTAATTACACTCAAGCCGCACTGATCTAAATCCCCCCGTGTTTCATCTTTCCCCAATTTTGAGGCGGTAAGTCGGCTGTGCGCTTTACTTTCTTGAATGAATCCCCAGGCAATCCAAATAAACCTGATCTGGCTAGAGCAGAACTACAAGTGGATAGAAGTCGTGGAGCTCTATATATCGAATCCATATGGACTCTCCACATAT